>CAUJNA010000459.1:98653-153653 GCA_963377175.1 Effrenium voratum
ATTACATTACATTACATTACATTACATTACATTACATTACTTTACATTACATTACATTACATTACATTACATTACATTACATTACATTACATTACATTACATTACATTACATTACATTACATTACATTACATTACATTACTTTACATTACATTACATTACATTACATTACATTACATTACATTACATTACATTACATTACATTTACATTACATTACATTACATTACATTACATTACATTACATTACATTACATTACATTACATTACATTACATTACATTACATTACATTACATTACATTACATTACATTACATTACATTACATTACATTACATTACATTACATACCATACATACATACATACATACATACATACATACATACATACATACATACATACATTCATACATTCATACATACATACATACATACATACATTACATAATTACATACATACATACATACATACATACATACATACATACATACATACATACATACATTACATTACATACATTACATACATACATTACATACATACATACATACATACATACATACATACATACATACATACATACATACATACATTACATACATACATACATACATACATACATACATACATACATACATACATACATACATACATACATACATACATACATACATACATACATTACATACATACATACATACATACATACATTACATACATACATACATACATACATACATACATACATACATACATACATACATACATTACATACATACATACATACATACATACATACATACATACATACATACATTTACATTACATTACATACATGTACATACATACATACATACATACATACATACATACATACATACATACATACATACATACATACATACATACATACATACATACATACATACATACATACATACATACATACATACATACATACATTACATACATACATACATACATACATACATACATACATACATTACATACATACATACATACATACATTACATACATACATACATACATACATACATACATACATACATACATACATACATACATACATACATACATACATACATACATACATACATACATACATACATACACATACATACATACATACATACATACATACATACATACATACATACATTACATTACATACATACATACATACATACATACATACATACATACATACATACATACATACATACATACATACATTACATACATACATACATACATACATACATTACATACATACATACATACATACATACATACATACATTACATACATACATACATACATATAACATACATACATAACATTACATACATACATACATACATACATACATACATACATACATACATACATACATACATACATACATACATACATACATACATACATACATTACATACTTACATACATACATACATACATACATACATACATACATACATACATACATACATACATACATACATACATACATACATACATACATACATACATACATACATACATACATACATACATACATACATACATACATACATACATACATACATACATACATACATACATACATACATACATACATACATACATACATACATACATACATACATACATACATACATACATACATACATACATACATTACATACATACATACATACATACATACATACATACATACATACATACATTACATACATACATACATACATACATACATACATACATACATACATACATACATACATACATACATACATACATACATACATACATACATACATACATACATACATACATACATACATACATACATTACATACATACATTACATACATACATTACATACATACATACATACATACATACATACATACATACATACATACATACATACATACATACATTACATACATACATACATACATACATACATACATACATTACATACACACATACATACATACATACATACATACATACATACATACATACATACATACACATTACATTACATTACATTACATTACATTACATTACATTACATTACATACATACATACATACATACATACATACATACATACATACATACATACATACATACATACATACATACATACATACATATACATTACATACATACATACATACATACATACATACATACATACATACATACATACATACATACATACATACATACATACATACATACATACATACATACATACATACATACATACATACATGCATACATACATACATACATACATACATACATACATACATACATACATACATACATACATACATACATACATACATACATACATACATACATACATACATACATACATACATACATACATACATACATACATACATACATACATACATACATACATACATACATACATACATACATACATACATACATACATACATACATACATACATACATACATACATACATACATACATACATACATACATACATACATACATACATACATACATACATACATACATACATACATACATACATACATACATACATACATACATACATACATACATACATACATACATACATACATACATACATACATACATACATACATACATACATACATACATACATACATACATACATACATACATACATACATACATACATACATACATACATACATACATACATACATACATACATACATACATACATACATACATACATACATACATACATACATACATACATACATACATACATACATACATACATACATTACATACATACATACATACATACATACATACATACATACATACATACATACATACATACATACATACATACATACATACATACATACATACATACATACATACATACATACATACATACATACATACATACATACATACATACATACATACATACATACATACATACATACATACATACATACATACATACATACATACATACATACATACATACATACATACATACATACATACATACATACATACATACATACATACATACATACATACATACATACATACATACATACATACATACATACATACATACATACATACATACATACATACATACATACATACATACATACATACATACATACATACATACATACATACATACATACATACATACATACATACATACATACATACATACATACATACATACATACATACATACATACATACATACATACATACATACATACATACATACATACATACATACATACATACATACATACATACATACATACATACATACATACATACATACATACATACATACATACATACATACATACATACATACATACATACATACATACATACATACATACATACATACATACATACATACATACATACATACATACATACATACATACATACATACATACATACATACATACATACATACATACATACATACATACATACATACATACATACATACATACATACATACATACATACATACATACATACATACATACATACATACATACATACATACATACATACATACATACATACATACATACATACATACATACATACATACATACATACATACATACATACATACATACATACATACATACATTACATACATACATACATACACATACATACATACATACATACATACATACATACATACATACATACATACATACATACATACATACATACATACATACATACATACATACATACATACATACATACATACATACATACATACATACATACATACATACATACATACATACATACATACATACATACATACATACATACATACATACATACATACATACATACATACATACATACATACATACATACATACATACATACATACATACATACATACATACATACATACATACATACATACATACATACATACATACATACATACATACATACATACATACATACATACATATGTACATGCATGCATACATACGAGAGAGGGAGAGTGGGGAGAGAGAGGCTTGGGGGGATGGGGAGGATGGGAGCAGAGGGAGGGAGAGAGGACGACAGAACACACAAGGGAGACAAGGAAGAGAGGAAGAAGGAGAAAAGGGAGAGGACAATGTCGGCGGACTGAGCCGGAGGCTCTCAAGTATTTCCTATATTCCAATATAATGATCATAATAACAATAATAACAAAAATAAAAATAATATAATAAAATAACAAAATAATATCAATAATAATAATAATAAATAAGAATATGAGAGTCCAATGCGAATGATTCAGGTTGTTTCCTGTTTTCGATTCAGGATCTCATCATCGGTCAGCACGACGCATTCAAACAATTCATCAGTGCCCATATGTTGAGCACGATCTTCCCAATACTTCTCCCCATAGTCAAAGAACAGTTCCTCGCCTTGGCAAATATCGCGGGCAGCGAGCAATTTGGCGTAATGCTGATCTGGGCCTTACTTGCCAGCAGGGGGAAAACGGACACAATTGATTGCGTGTAAATGGAAAATTCTGGAAAAAGCGACCAAGAGCTCATAAGACTATAAAAAATAGTGAATGAAAGCAAACAACGAACACAAAAAACACAACCAAAACATATCATATGCAGGATCTGAATGCTTGCAACTGGAGGGCAACAGACCAGGGTCAGGTTGTACCCCCGAGGATTTCGGCAATCGTTGATGAACCGCGCCTTGATGCCCAGGTGGGGCCCAGCATCTACCTGTCCAAAGCAATCCCAACCTTGCCCGAAATGGGGGACGTCTGTGACGCTTGAGGCATGATTGCGAAGAGCCCAGGCTCTTTAAAAGGGAAAACCAAACAAACAGATTGGGGGCTTGTAAGCACTGGTCTACCTTTTCACCCGCCTGGCAAAAGTGGGGTGTGCGAGAAGCGCAGAAAGCCTTCTCTCAGGGTGCTCCCTTTTTGTCCGATCAACAATTGTTGAATAGTTGACATGTTGCAAGTGAATTGGAGAAATCGCAATTGGCAACCAAAAATCCAAGAAGCCAACACCAAGAAGTGTCAAAACCCAAAAAGCCATCAAGCCGCGTACAAGCACGCGTTGGCAATCTCGTCCCTGGAGCCGTTGGCGCAGCCGAGGCGCATCACGTACTGCGTGTCCTCGTCAAGGAGCAGATTTGATATCCAAATGGGTGCGTGCTTTTTCTGGGTACCCCGTCTGGCTTGTTTTTAAACAGGGAAGCCATCAATTTTGGGGTTCCCTATTTTGACACACACCAAATGGTGCCATGGGAATGGGCGTGTCTTTTTCTGGGAGTATTCTGTTTGGAGTTGCGAGAAGCGGGAACAAAAGGGAAACCACCTAAGGCACCTGGGCAAGAAATCAAGCGATGTCGGAAATTGCAAAACCCACCGGCCACCGGTCCCCAAGACTTCGTGCTCTACAGCAAGCAACCGCTGGGACTCACAGACCGATGGCCGAGTTTGGAGTGCGGGTGTTGCTGCGGAACTCTTGTCCGCCGAAACACGACCAACATCCAGGGGTGCAAACAGCGAGCGGCATTTTGTCCGCTCTTCTGTTGCTGCAAGCAGTCTGCATTTGACCTTGGTCTCAAATGCGCATCCCTTGTGCTGGCGTTGGCCGTTTTGGCGCCTTTATTTTGAGCTGAGTTTCGTCAGCTTCATCGACGTTTCGAAGGGTGTGGCTGCCCTTGTTGCAAAGTACTTGCCTGGCAAGAATCACAAGCACTGGTCGTCGACATTGCCAGCATGACACGGCATGGCCAGCATCACTGGCAGCACCATTCAGGTTAGACAGATAGTGACCCCTGTTTGTGCTTTTTCAAAAGGACCACCTATTCCTTCAACAAACAGAATCCCGAACGATCTGGGCGCCACAATCCCCTTTGCAAAGAGCCCTAGCAACCCCCAACCCCCGGCGCCTGCAACTTCAATGAGGACCTCAAGCTGTGCAGGTCGCCCCCATAGTGCGCAACCAGCTCGCCTTGCTGGAAAACAAAACTTGCTGCTCGCTGCATAACCCATGGCAGCTAGAAACCTATCATAGCCGCTGGTGTCGCGTATGTCGAATTGGAGTGTGTGAGTAGGACCCTAGAACATGGGTGGGTTCTTTCTTGGTGGCGCAGGGCCAAATAGCTTCTGGAAAAGATGGGCAACCGAAACTATTTGCGGTGTCTATTTCCCTACCCCAAACGAACGGCAACCAAAACTCGTTGCCTGTGTAGTTTCCTTTGTCCCGAAACAGGGAAGTGGAGGAGACCCTTGCCACTGGAGTCCGTTTCTGGAGGAAGCTGCTTGACCCTAGGGAAACAAAGAACCCTAAAAGAGGAAACAAAATGGCGTTGGGAATAGTGAAGTTCCAAGCCCCATATGGTGTTCCTACGATAAGACAGATGCCAATTCTTCCAGGGTCTCAGCCGTCACGCTCTATCACGGCGGTACTTCTTGGAGACGGTGTGGCATGATTCCAAGGCGAAACAACCTGTTGGGCGTGATTCCAAACATTTGGTCAACAAGGCAATCCAAGAAGGAGCACACAAAGGTCATCTGTTTCCGTTTGGTTCTTCCAGCGGCGACTTTATTGCGAGAAGAGAACGCAGCCTTCCCAATAAGGACCCCCCTTCAGCGTAAGGGAAAACATGTTTCGTGCATCCATCTGGCTTGTTGGACCCCAGGGTGGGGCAAAGCTGGTGCGTCGGAGGTTGTCCATGAGTTCAGTTCAACCGTGTAAACACCAACGCGTGTTGACAGCTTGGTGGATTTGCTCGATTGAAACAGCTCGCTGCTTTGTACAATAGATCACCAATCCAACCAACCAGCGAATGGCTCAACCATGGCTTCGGCTATCCCATGGCTTCCCTCCCCGGACCTTGCGCCAAGTCCTCGCCCGCAAAGAGCCCCAGCCCCGCGCGGGGGCCGAGGGTGGAGCTCTGCACCACGAGCTGCGAGGACTCCATGGGCGGAAGGGCGGCCGAGAGCCTCGGAGATTCTGAGAACGAACCTCGGGTGGAGAACTCGGTGCGACCTCCAAACAATAAGGAGGACACAAAAATGCGGAGGGGACTCGCACGTTGGAGAACAGAACCTGGAAAGGACAGCCCTTTTACACCAAAAAGGGGGGCAGATACGGTTTTGCCCCATCCAAAAGGGTGGTGTCCATTTGTCATGGGGAATCTGGCACCGCCGTTTTCGCGTGCTTCAAAAAATGAGGGACAACCCGGCGGAATCCGAAGGGACACTTCCGAAGGGAAACCAACCCACTTTTTGATTCTGAGTTCCCCGTGTTTCCTTTTTTATTTTAAAGGCTGTCCGCCCTTGGTAAGCAGAGTTTTGGAAAGAGGTGGGTTAGCGCTCACTTCTGGTAGAGCAGCAGATGTCCAACTTGGCGAAACATAGGAAAGCAGAAAGGGAAACATGTTCACTGCTTTAACCCAGTAGCTGCTGGTTAAAGGGAAACATGTTGAAAGAACAAAGCCTATCACCTTGGCATTCACTCGAGACTAGCATTTGAAAGTGAAGTGGGCCCAGGCCAGGATGAAGCGAAACAGTCTGCTTCGACATGTTCCAACCGCACCTTGTCCAAGCTTGTTCCTTCCAATGTCCATTCGAAATACGCAGAAGCCATTATTTAAGGCACATAAACAATACTCATCGCAAAACAAGGAGTAAAGATTCTAGATATTGGAAACAAACAAGCAACAACTCAACCGGTTGACCCTGTTTCAGAAGCCCCCCACCCCCACCCGCCACCACCTGTGACCTCCCACCCAAATCCCGGAGTCATTGTAGTTCCAACTGTTGCACCAGCTGCATGGCAAACGTGAAACTGCTGTGTTTAAACATCAAGCAGCACGAAAGTTCAGTCAAGGTTGGCCCAGAACAAGAGGTTTGAACCGCCCATGCATACATGTTGTTGTTTTTTAAACAAGAACAAACATTACCCAAACATCCAAGTACATCTACAAAGGTGAATATATGCGTGTGTATATATATATATATATGCATGTGCATGCAGCACATGTATGTGTACATGTGGGTGTGTGTATATTAATATGTATATGTGTCGGTATATCATGTAGTAAATGTATATGTATGCACACGTGTGGACATGTAAGCATGTGTGTACATATGTGTGTATGCGTACTTGTATGTATGTATGTGTGGCAACATCATATGCGTGGTGTATGTCTGAATCTATGAATGTATGAATGTATGAATGTATAAATGTATGAGTGTATAAATGTATGAATGTATGAATGTATGAATGTGTGATGCATGAATGTATGTGGGTATGTAGGTATGTAGGTATGTAGGTATGTAGGTATGTAGGTATGTAGGTATGTAGGTGTGTAGGTATGTAGGTCTGTAGGTATGTAGGTATGTAGGTATGTCGGTATGTAGGTGTGTAGGTATGTAGGTATGTAGGTGTGTAGGTATGAGGTATGTGGGTATGTAGGAATGTAGGAATGTAGGTATGTAGGTATGTAGGTATGTAGGTATGTAGGTATGCAGGAATGTAGGTATGCAGGAATGTAGGTATGTAGTTATGCAGGTATGTAGGTATGTAGGTAATCGCCCCCTGCATCACAGAGTTCAAGTGGGAACAAGAAAAAGACAGACAAAGCGAAATCGAGCAGAGATCATGAAATCTTTGCGCGCTTCAAGCAAGAGCAGCTTTGGACTATTTCTCATCGCCTCCTGCCAGTGCCTGCAACATAAGCCTGCCGACCGCTGGTGCGTCACGAACTCACAAATGCGTGATCCAAATCTTCCACCTTCTACGACAAGCTTTCTGAATAGAAGCGCAACAAAACCCCGAGTCAACCAACCTTTTGTGTCCAATGCTTCTGTTGGTTCAATGAAGCATGCGCAACTCCTTCTGCAAGTGCCAGAAGCATTTTGTAGGTCATGTTATCCCAAAAAACAACATAAACCTTGTCTTCCTGGATATGTATGTGTGACTAGGTATGCCTGTGTCTGTGTGTCTGCGTATGTCTGTGTCTGTCCGTCTGTGTGTCTGCGTATGTCTGTGTCTGTCCGTCTGTGTGCCTGCGCATGTCTATGTATGTCTATGTATGTCTATGTATGTCTATGTATGTCTATGTATGTCTATGTATGTCTATGTATGTCTATGTATGTCTATGTATGTCTATGTATGTCTATGTATGTCTATGTATGTCTATGTATGTCCATGTATGTCTATGTATGTCTATGTATGTCTATGTATGTCCATGTACGTCAATTTTCTGCATGTATGTTGATGTTTGCGTGAGTATACCAACAAATGTTTATATATATATATATGTCTGTGTACGTCTATCTATGTACGTATGTATATCTATGTATGTATGTATGTATGTATGTATGTATGTATGGAAGTATGTACGTTTACGTGTGTCTATCTATCTATCTATCTATCGACCGATCGATCGATGTACGCATGCACGTATGTACGCATGTGTATCAGTGTGTGTGTGTGCGTGTATAGGCGTGTGTATGTATATATGTATCTGTGTATGTGTAGGCAAGTATGTATCCATGCAACTATGTATGTTCTCTGTATGTGTGTGTGTGTGTCTGTGTATAGGGGTGTCCGTGTGTGTGAGTGTGCCTATGTCGTTGCATGCCTCTAAGTGTGTGCGTATGTGTGTATATGTGTACGTCTGTGTGCGCGTGTGTGTCCGCATGTGCGTATGTGTGTATGTTGGTATGTGTGCGTGTGTGCGCGTGTGTGTATGCGTCTCTGTGAGTCTGCATGTGTGCGTGCAAGTGTGTATGTAGGTACGTGTATGTGTGTATCGTGGTATATACGTATGTGTGTATGTGTGTATGTTTGTACGTGTGTATGTGTGCATGCGTGTATGTGTGTGTGTGTATGTGTATGTGTGTATGCGATGCATGCATGCATGCATGTATATATATATATATACATGTATGTATGTATGTATGTATGTATGCATGCATGTATGTACATTGTATGTATGTATGTATGTATGTATGTATGTATGTATGTATGTATGTATGTATGTATGTATGTATGTATATGTATGTATGTGTATGTATGTATGTATGTATGTATGTATGTATGTATGTATGTATGTATATGTATGTATGTGTATGTATGTATGTATGTATGTATGTATCTATCTATCTATGTATGTCTGTCTGTCTGTCTGTCTGTCTGTCTGTCTGTCTGTCTGTCTGTCTGTATGTATGTATGTATGTATGTATGTATGTATGTATGTATGTATGTGTGTGTGTGAATGTATGTATGTACGTACGTACGTATGTATGTATGTATGGATGGATGGATGTACGTATGTAGGTAGGTTGGTAAGTCCGTACGTATGTACGCATGGCTGTGCGTATGTATGAACGCATGAATGGGTGTATGTCGGCCGGTAGGTCAGTCGGTCTGTCGGTCCATCCGTCCGTCCGTCGGTCGGTCTGTCAGTCTGTGTCTGTCTGTCTGTCTGTCTATGGGTCGGTCGGTCGGTCGGTGGGTCGGTCTGTCTGTCTGTTTGTCTGGCTGGCTGGCTGGCTAGCTCAGTTGCTCCTGTATGTAAGTGTGTGTGTGTGTGCAAAAAGTTGCTTGAAAGGGCAATATCTCCTCAAGGAGCTCTCGCCGAGCCCGTTCCACCCTGGCCCGCAGCTCCGGCAGGTTGTCCATCTCCGCCTCCAACAAATCCGCGTCCTGAGGCCAATGATTTGCCGCACTTCCCGAGAGGATGTCGGGGATTTTGTTTGCTACCTGGCGATGTATAGGGAAGCCCCCCCCCCCCCAATGTTGAGAACCCCTCAAAATGATCCCTTTAAGTGAACTAGGACTTGGCAACCACAAAAGGCCAATCCAAGTATGTCATCACAACTCTTTGACTACCACTTTTATGTTCATAATTGTTGTTACTTGCTGATCACCACTTGATGTTCACCACATGCTGTTCGATACATAATTATTAGTCCACTGTTTGTTGTTCATTGCCAACTGTTCATTGCTTTGATGATGACAACGTTTTATTCACTATGCAACTCCGTCGCCCAAGGAAAAGGCTACTCCAACTATCTCTCGAGGGACCCGCGCAAGGCTGCCTCATAGCTCCATGATTCATCGGTAATCTGGAGCACAATATTCCTATTCCCCCCCCAAGCAGCAGGCACCGCGTTAGCATCTCGAAGGGCAACGAAATGAACAGGCCCAAACTGGTACGAATCTTTGTTGGGGGCCATCATCTATATGGGGAATCATGTCCACCAACCATTTTCCAGCGTTCTTCAAACCATCAAACATCTGTGTGACATAAGGGAAAAAAGCAAATCAAGATTCAGGCAAAACCAGGGGCTTTAACTCCAAACGTGGGTGGCTTTAAAGTAAAAGCGAAGGACGGAAACACCATGTTAGTGGCGCCCCAACTTCTAAACACGGCCACTTGAAGATCGCCCAACCCTTTTTCATGGATCTTCTCATTCAATCTGAGCCGTACCCGAATGTTGCTATGTCCTTTTGGTTTCCCTTCAAGGTACTTGGGTGTTCTCTGCCCACACCAAAAATAGACAACACTGGTATTGTCGGTGATTCATATGAGGGAATGTGATTAGAATAGCCTAAAATTGAGGCTTCTACAAAAATAGCACGCCTACAACGTCGACTGCCGGATTCACAGGGGTTCCTCCAAGTGCAGGGTTCCCCCTGAACGGGGTACCCAGAAAATCTCGAGTTGTGCTTTGGAAACGCCCTTGGCATGCCATTTTGGGGCTCCCCTCTTTTTGTCGAACCCAGGGTTTCGCCTCGCCCGCTCCAACGTCCTCCGGGAACTCTGCCGGGTCCGGTCGCACCGCGAGATCCAGCCACCGCTCCAGCGCCGCGAGACGCCTCCAGCTCCGCGCGTAGTGCCCATGCTCCAGCGGCGCCAGGCGGAACATGAGCGCCGGGGCGGCGAAAAACGCCCTCAGAAGTCCGCCTAGGCCCCACCTCATAAAGGTTCACATCCTCGGGGGAACTAGATGGGGTTGACGGTGTTGGCCTAAGATGGGCTGTTTCTTAGAGTTGGGCACCTGTTTGGGCATGGCTTCACTCCTACGCTGATCATCAAGATTCAGCAACTTGAATAAAGGAATCTTCATAGTGGGCAAGCTCGCTATAGAGGGCGATTCCAATTGATAGAGCGCGCTTCCAATTGTTGGTGTTTCCCTTTGAGGTTCCGCAGCCTTTCTGCATTGGTTTCAAGGGACACCAACGGAAAATGACTGAACTGTGAAGTGTTCTCCTATTTAGAGGCAAACCTATAATTATCTCGCCCAAACAAAATTGACCGAACTGCAACCATAGCGCTCTAGCATCTACATTCACCGCACTTGCTTTCTTTGCCATTGTGGCAATTTGGGCAAATGCAACACGTGCAATGTGCAGACAAATCCGACGCTACGCCGGGCAGCACAGCTATGCGTCAGAATCTTCAGAAAGCATTGAGTTGCCGGGGGTGACAGCTTTAGCATTTCCTGACTCGGAATTTCCTATCCACTTACACCAGGGTGGTGAGAGCAGATCTGTATGAGCAGGATCCCCCCCCTCAGCACCATCGAATAGCCTGGGAGGATTGGACCAAACTGTTGGGTGTTGTTTGTTTTGTTTGAGGCTCGCACCGTTGTCGGATTGTAGAGGGAACCCAAAGAACAACTCCTTTGTCTGGGGTGCCTACTTGGCTTTGTAAGTTTTTGTTCCAGTAAAGTCCTGCAGCCGGAGGGCGGAAGTTTCAATCACATGTCCCCTTCTCTCACTGTCTCTCTCGCTCTCTCCCTCTCTCTCTCTCTCCCTTTCTGTTCCTGCCCCATCTCTTTCTTTCCGTTCTGTTTCTCTGTTTCAATTTGTTTCTCCTTCTCTTCTTCTTTCTCCTTCTTCTTCTCTTACTCTTTCGCTCTCTCGCCCTTTTTCAATTTCTCTTTCTCTTTCTCTTTCGCTTTCTCTTTCTCTCTCTCTCTATCTCTCTTTCTTGCTCCCTCCCTGGCCCCCTCCCTCCACCCCCAGCCCACGAAAGCCAAAACTGCAAAAAGCGCTGCGACTTTCATGGCTGACCTTCCGAAAGCCCAAAGTCCGCAGAGGGCCCTGCGAGAGAAGTGAAGTAGCTGTGGCGAGGTGCACATTTACCCGCAATGTGTTGTCCAATTGTCCTTTTGCAGGGGGTCAGAAGATGTTGTTTCATGCGCCAAGGCCTCGCCAACCAACTTTTGAAGAAGAACATGAAATCCAGAACCAAGGGACACCTGCCCTCAAATATAAATATATATATATATATATGTATTCAGCCCAGTTCTTCTCCTAAAAGCTCAGGAGGAACTTTCGACGCCATGCTTGGGACACCTACAAAACCTGCCAAGTCCCACCGGCTCGTTCCACTCGTCGGGGCGCCTTCACCCCAAACCACTAGGCCCAGTTCGACCTTTGGCAGCCATAGTGTGGGTTTGTTGTTCACTGGGTACCATTTTTTGGGGTGGTTCAGAAAGCGAAACCAGGTGTCCGAATTCCAAAACACCCCGACAAACGTTACGCAGTAGCCTCGGTTATGTATATATATATATATATATACGCCCACACACACACACACGCTACCATGATTATCTCTACGATTATCTCTACCAACCCAACTAATCCCGTTTTTTCCTTCGTGGCACATATGTTGCACAGTTGTCTGTGCGGTTTTCAGGGCAAACCCATTGTGGAAACCTTCAAGGTCGCCTTCAGGTTGTGGATCTTCAGGTAAGTTTAAGTTTGACGTAAGCAGGGCCCCAAACCCATTGACTTGCGCAGTTCCACACAAACTCTTAAAGAGATGTTGAAGCCTTACCACAATCGTTGCGGGCGACATTGACCTTGAGGTATTGCCTCAAGCCTTCCCCAAATGAAAGGCCTCAATCCCGTCGCCCGTTCACCTCGTCACCTAGTCACCTCTGCTTTCTGCGAGATCCGTGCCATATGAACTGAGCCACATCCGTCTTGGATGGAAAGTTGGCAACAATCAGGAGAGCCGAAGGGTGTTTCTCAAGACTTCCTTCTGGTGGTTTGGTTGCCTTTCGGCTCCCTTGAAAAAAATCAACAAAAGAAACCTCTGTTTAAGAAACACCCAAAGCTTGGACAGAGATTTGGAAACAACCTCGGCTGCCGGGGAAACACCCTCAGCTGGCCCCCTGCTTCTTTGTCTGGTTTCCACGGCCCTTCTTTAGGGTGGTCCTTCGCGCCATCCCTGTAGACTAGCTCTGCAAGAGGAGATGCCCACTTTATCGGCCTCTTCCAAACACTGCCCTTGTCATTCATCAACCTGCAAGCCAAAATACTTTGTGAGGTCGCCATAACTTGCGGTGCGACAAACTGGCTTGGGGGGGAAGTGCTCGCCCGGCAGCGAAGGATTTGTCTGAAATGGCTTTGTTGGGTACGCGCGGCGATTAGTCCAAAAGGGCCCGGGCCAAGACCACCTTTTGAGCCTTGGGCGTTCGCCCTCGGGGGAAGCGAGCGAGCTCGCCAGCTCAATCCCCGACGCGGCGATAGGATTCCTTATGAATAATTGACTCTTGCAATCCCCACAGCGCTATTGCAATGTATATAAGCCACCGCAAAAGCGCTGGAAGACCTGGCAGCTTTCAATTACTTCGTTCGCTAGTCTCTGTCTTGGACCTGCTGTGAATTGGCGCCTCCTCCAGAGGCATATCTTTGCCAAAGTTCATTTCTTGGATCTTTGTCTGGAATCTGCAACCCACATGGTTCTCCCCCACAAATCCCAAAATGGACCCGGTTTGCAGGCACAACGTTTGCGGGACTCGAGAGACTTGCAGAGGGAAACCCAAGAGCTCGCTGCCACTCCATGCGCGGGGAAGGCCTCGATCGCCTCCCCTAAAAAATCTCTCGGCCGGAGCTTCCTGGAGCGCTGCACCTTCCGCCTTTCGGCCTATGCACTGCCTTGAGAGAACCCAGCCCTCGTGAGGATCACTTCGGCCCCCCCCAAAAAAAAAATGGAGGACGAGCGGAAAACTCTTTCACCCCCCAGGCTGGCGCTGCTTTGGGGTTGGGGGCTGTGGGGGTGTCTTTCTTTGCGTGCAAAGTTTGACGCATCCGTTCACATACAACTTCTTGCTGGCGATCCCTGGAGCAGTTGTGGGCGGGGGGCTGTGTGGAAGGGGGTGGGTCTTGTGTTGCCAGCAAAAAAGAACGCAACATCTTTATCCACATGCCCTCAAAAGCTCCAAGTGGAACTATAACACGGAGCAACATTTGGGGGCCAAAGCGATCCAAGCCCTCCGAACAGGAACTCTGTGTCAAGCCAACGCAACCGCTAAATAAGGATAACCACCATGTGCTCAAGTCCTGTTCCACAATGGTCTACGCAAATAAGCTAGAACTCATGTCGAAAAAAAACGATATATCCATGGAAGGCGCAATGTTAAACATCAGGAAGGCCCACAGATTCGACGATTTGTCTCGGGCCAACCTGCGAGGGGTGGCCCTAGACGGAAGTCGCATTTGCTCGCCAAGCCAGAAGGCAGCTCGAAGGAGCAGTAAAAACCGGTCCTCATGTCCCCTGATGTACTTTATCAGGCAGGGTGTTTAGAGATTCCGTGTGGTGAGTCATGCCCCGGAAGTTGTGATGCCTTTTGCGGATTCCAACCCTGAGGGGACCTTATTGGGTGAGCTCGTTTTGCCCTGGTATCATTTGCCCAGTAACTCGTCTAAGATTGCCTCCCGTTTTGGTGAGCCCAGGAACTCAGAGACTGAGCTGGGGAGCCACTTGTCGCATTGGCTCTGAGGCTCGCAGCTGAAGTCTGAGAGCTCACCCAGCCAAATGGATTACCAGAATTCGGGGCCTTTCTGTGTATCCTCTTTACAGGCGGCTTCTTTGGCAGAGACCCAGAAGGAACCGTCCATATTGTTGACCACTCTCCACGCTGAAGCCTCAGTCGTAATCAAACCCTGGTACCAAACACATGTAGAGAATTACGAGGGCGGCCTGTTTATGGCAGGGCCCAGCCTTCATCTACCCAAATCGGTTTTGATCAAGTGGCTCTCATGCTGAAAGCTACCCAGCCAAACAGACTTCTTGCATGGTTGCCGGGTGGAGCTCTCGCAGCAGTGATCTACAAGCACCCAAATCAGAATGGGGGTTTGGTTTGGGGTGCTTTTCAACCAAAGGTTGGAAGGGAACGCTGTGAAATGATTTGGCTCCTTGTATTGCTGGTCTGACTTGGTTCGGAAAAATGCCACAAAGGATGTCCTGAGAGATGGATGCTTGCAGCTGCTCTCCTGATCTGAGGCACAGATTTGAGACTTGTGTCTGCAAAAAGGACACTGGACAAATTGTGACCCAACCTCGTTTTGTTTTGCCCTGTTGCAATTTGAACTGCTTCCTTCGAGCACGGCAAGCGCCCGCCTCATTCACAAAGACCGCCGAAGATGCGAGCGGCACTACTAGTAGCCCAAGGAGCTACAAGCATGGCAGGGTGCATAGCGAAGGTCCTTTTTGTTCCTGAATTTATGCGCCAAAAGTCCCAGAGCCAAACAGGAATCAAATGTAAGGGGTCTGGTCGCCAAGCGCCACCGCACCCTCTGCTCAGTAACGGGATGATCTATCCTGGGAGGTTCACTAACCTCGAGGGCCGACCCAAAGAAAAGGGATGCGCCACCACTTGTGACCTCTACAAGAACCAGGGGTTCAAACCCGCACCAACCAACAAACATGTTTTCAGCTCAAACAAAAGCCGACCCTCCAAAAAGCGCGAAGCGACTGTGTCTTCCTCCCTGTTTCGACGGGCAACCTCCCGGGAGAACAGCCGATTTCCGGCTCTTGAAAGTAACCGATGGAGCGCCAAGCCTCGAGCTTGAGCTCCCACAGGGAAGCGCCCATCTGCCCGACCCACACCTTTGGCTTCAACATGGCAACACCTCCAATGCGCGTGAACCCCTGCGGATTTCTGGCTTGCCCCACAACGCTAACAGCACCCATGAAAACCGGCTTGCATTGAAATGGCAAATGACTACAATTGTGCTGGAAGCAAGCAATCGGCAAGTAAGAGATGCTCATGGGTGAGCTAGTTGTTTCACGGTTGAGCTCGTTACTTTTTGTGCAGGTTGTAAAGTCAGGCACGATGGGCGCGACACTGGCAGTCGTTAATGGCTGAAACTCTCGCAATGTACTTGTTCAGGCATCAGGGCATCGGGGCACGGGCCAAAGGCTCACCAGTCTGGTTGCCAAGTGCGGGGAGCCAAAGGTGATTTGGTTGTGTCAAAATAGGGACCCCCTTGAACAGGGTACCCTCGCAAAAACCACGTACCCATTCTGACAACTGACAAACCGGACCCAAAGCACGAGCCTGGATGCCCCCCTCAAAGGGACTCGTTGCTGGCTTGATTCGTTCGCGCGTCACCTGACGAGGGGGCGATCAATCCTTCTTCTCGCTCGTGAACGTCTCCAAAGTCTGCAACCTGGGCACGCGCCGGCCAGCTCTCAGGGACCCCACCAAACACCTCCCAAAGGCCCCCCAAAGGTGGGTTCTTAGAAGGGTTCTTAGAATCCTTCTGCGGCTTCCAACAGATCGTCCATCCGTCCGTCCGTCTGTCCAGCCGTCCGTCTGTGGCCGTGTCTCTCCAGATTTTTCCGGTGGATGGCCTTTCTAGGCCTTCCGACAGCTTCTCTACGGCCAGCAACAACTCCCCGGCACCGACCTGACGGTTGAAACGGCCGAAGACACCTCCCGATATGTTCCAGGTTCCGGGTCCCCTCCCCCCCTGTGGGGTTGGTTGAGGCCGGAAATAGTTCGGGAGTCTTCGTGGTTCAACTGGGTCGGGACGCTGCCCTAAATGAACGGCACTGGCAAACGGTTAAAATTGAAACCAGTTTTGGCACCATGAGCATTGTAGGGAGCACTCAGGGTCTATTTTGCAACCACCTTCGAACACAAAAACTACCTGGTCACTTCCCCTTCTGAACATATCAGGAGAGCGTCACTGGGCGTATCAAGCCACGTTTGGCTTCAGTTCCCTTCTTCACGAGTACAAGCCTCGGCTGACAGCAGGCTACCGCAATGGATCTGAGTGTGCTTGTTGCTGGCTTGACGAGAATCCGAGTCGTGCCTAGCATCAAAGTCGTAGCGTCAAACTGCAAAATAGCGGTCCCAAAATAAATGATATTCGGATTCCGTCGTAAATGGGATGCCCCCGGATAATGGTCAACCAAAGGGTCATTGACTCCGCCTTCCCACCGGGCTCATGCTGTCCGGTCTGGCGACACCTCCGATTTGTGGCTGGCCACTCACGACTCGCGACTCGCCTCCCGAAGCTTTCGGAGCTTCTCCACCGCCCCCGCCTGGCGCTTCACGGTTCGGCTCGGAAGCCGTGCATCGGGGTAAGCAATGGAAAGACATGGATGGGCAGTAGGGTTCCCAACAAGGAAGCATAGCCGTCCAAAACCCTCCACACCTAAATGGAGGGGTGGCCCTTTACCTGGGTTGTCCGTCTCACGGAGCGCCTCCACAGCCAGCCGACAGTAACCTCAGCGTTTGTTGGTCCGACGGCTTGTTCGGGGACCCTGCGAGGTCAGGTATCTTGCAAAAAGTCGCACGTGTTCTTTGTGTGAAAACACGTGGATATACATGTACAAGTACACACTTGTGTATGCATATACACAGTCAGAATGACTTGTTATCCAAGAAACCGTGGGAATATGAATGACTGCGCTTGGGAAACCCTTAGAGTGGCAGCATGAAACTGCCATACTTGATCCTTCTCAAAAGGCAAACAGAAGGATCCCTGCGTCTTGCACCCCTGCTGCTTACCCTCCAAAGAGCCACACGTTTGATGGCGCACGTCTTTCCAGGCGTTCCCTAAAACCGGATTTGCGCCCCTACCAAAGCTCAAACATCCAAGGGTGGTCAAGTGACCTGCTTGTCATTTGAGGTGAGTATTGGGCGCCTTACGGACAAGTATGGTGGTTCCGCTTCCTGTTGGCTCACCGTTCATCTTCATTCGGAGAAGAAAAAAAGTGGAAAGGGACTCCAACAAAACATGCGTTTCAGTTTGGGTGTGGTCGCTATCCAAACGGGAGGTACCGAATTTCGATTGGCACATTCTGTTCGGGCTCTCGGTTGATGTCCGGCACCCTGCTTCTACCCACCCGTGCAAGAAACATTGTGGTCCTTTTGACATCTGCGTGGGGAATGCCTTGGGTACACCCAATGAGGTATCCCTTATTTACAACAGCGCTGATGGGTTTGCAAAACCAAACGGAAACTCAATGTTTGAGTGAATGGGCTGGAACTGTCCAGGTCTTTGTTGACCAGAATCCTCCAACAAGTGCGAAGTTCAGGGGAGGAAGAGAATGGCCTAACCTCAAAACGAAGGCATTCTGACGCGTCAGGACAAACAAGGACCACTGCAAGATCAAGCAACTCTGTCTGGCGCCAGTTTCGGACTCTTCTACTGCAAGACTCCATCTGTTCATGCAAAGTTTGGCATGAGCCTTCGGCTGGTCGGCCCCCGCCAGCTCAGATCCAGATCTGGGCAGCCCGGCGATCGAAGGCCTTGCCGTCCTGATCCGCGGTCCTTGGATGCTGCCACTGCTAGATTTCTACCAACGAATGACAAAGTTTCAAAGATGGGGCCTATTGCTCACACTCATTTCCTTAGCGCGTTGGCCGGACAAGTCCGACCTTGTTTCGGCCACTAAACTGATCTTCCCAAAAAGTACAGAAAGTAGGAAGTCTAGGAACTCGTGGAGAGATTAGGCCGGCCCCATTCGTCCCTCGTGTGACAAGCTCCTTAACTAACCTCAGGCGAAAGGAGTTAGTTCGCCTCAATCTTGGGCTTTGGGCGGCGGGGCAAGTTTCAGAGGGTTTCGGGCACGGGGTGTTGTTGAGAAAACCCCTTGCGGCTTGCTTTCTTTACGGCTTTGCACCCTACTTTCACAAACGATGGCCAAGGGCTTCCTGGATGGTATCTGGGGCTCTGAGCCGTGCCTGTCCGGGCCCGGCCACTGGCGGGAGCCTCAAGCTTCGGGCTGTCGCGGCTGTCTTGGCTTGGTCATTGGGGGAAGCCTCGGGCTTTGGGCTGTCGCAAGCTGTCCGTCACAAGCTCTGTCACAGCTGTCTGTCACATCGGTCTGTCACATCTGTCTGGCTCTGTCGGCGGGCGGGCTTGTTGAGGTCGGATGTCATTTAATCTAACAACCCCAAACCTGTCAAAAACACATCACCCTCTGTTCTCTTTTTGGGAATGAAAAACCTATTGGCTATGTAGCAGCCAGTTCAAGAATCAGCTGGGTTCAACCCTTCAGTGCGTGGCAGCACAGACTGAGAGCCGGGCATGTCCTCCAAGTTCCAGACAGCCTACGTCCGACCAGCTGTCATGTTTTGAGGCTAGGCTTTTCTAGCGTATTCAAGCACACCTCCTGCCAACCAGCCTTCTTTTTCCCCAAATCGGAATCCCCTTTGAAAGTGATCTTTGATTCTTCATGGAGGCTGCAAAAGAAAAACAGCCAGCCTCACCCATCCACTCGTCCATCCCAAGCCCCGCAATGGCCACCGCCCCCGTGCTTTCCCCAACGACCAGAATTCTTGGGGTCTGTTGTCCAAAGACAAAGACGGGGTACCAGGTACCACAGGCTGCCTCCAATAGCAGGTCGTGATCGTGGTCCTTGGACACGTCCAAGGGGAAATCCTCCGGTCCCGCTGGTTCGAGGTGCAGGGACACTACAAACCACCCCACCCAAGGGAGGGCTCAATAAGCCTTTTCAGTGGCCATAGGTGAACTAAGAGGCTGCCGTGTTTAACCCGAAACTGCGAAGTTCCAGCCGCACTTTTGCGGCTTGGCCTCCAGACAATAAAAGTTGGCTTTATTGAGAAAACCAGCTGGCAAATGGCAAAGAGTGAAGGTTTCAACGCCTCTTTTGTTTGTTGCGCCCCCTTATTGTCACAGAATTAACCAACCGCTCTATTCATCCACTTGGTTTCCTTCAGAGAAGCAAGTAGTTGAACATCACTTACGCTCACCTTGCTTCAACTCGCAAGAACCCCAAATCCGGAGCCCTGGGAACTCTTGGGAACTGTTGGAAACCATTGGGAACCCTTGAACCCCCAGAACAAAGACAGGGAGATGTATATATATATATACACACCCTTGATACAACCCCGGGATTGCCTCTGGTTTGATGCACCTGGGGATTCCCAAGGCAAAAACACTTGGTTCAGATGGGTTCCATGTCTTTTCTTGAGGAGACCCTGTCTGGGATGGTTGCCCAAAGTACACCACCTATTTTGGGGGGTCCCCATGTTCTGACTCGTTTCCCTATCGAAACCGTTGAATATCGCCCCTTGGCGCAACCTCGGCCCCAGTTCCCCAGATCCGGGGTCCAGCTGGCCCACCATCACGCCGATACCGCCCAACTCGGCCAGGTGCTCGTGGCAGGCTTCGCATTCGGTGCCTCCCGATCCGGTGCCTTGAAACCCGGGAAACCAACCACATAGGTGCGCAGCCAGGGCAAGGTTCTAGAACCAACAGGGAAACCAAAGCCCTTTCGCAAAAGGGCCGAGAAAGGGATAGGAGAAACCAACGCGCCATGTGACGGCCTCCCTGGAAAAAACACAACAAAAACAACTTCACAAAAAGACGGGGAAACCAGCAGGAGCAATCCCAACAGAGCAAAAGGAAACCCGGGCAAAGACACAAGCCACGGGCGGTATGGATGTTTCCGGGGAAACATGGCATCTTGGAAACCAGTACAGCTCTGTCTGCAAGAACAGGAAGCTTCGGAATTGGGGATGTCCTGGTCCCCTGACCCACCCGCAAGTTTGGCAACGACCCTAACTACCTGGGTTTTGACGGCTTTGGAGCGAAACCAATAGTTTGTTGCTGGAGGGTCACGGGGTTGCTCCCTTCCAACTGGAAACCAAAAGGCCTTCCCGAAAGCGATGTTTCTGACAACGGGTCGGTGTTTTCCGTAAATCTAAAAAACCTAAGAACCATTGTCCAAAAGCCCAGCATTGCATACCCTTGGCACATCAATGTCCTCTCTGTCTGGTGCCATGGATTGTGAGGGAATTCGAGGACGGCGGCGGACCGGGCCCCCTGTTTCAGCCAACCCATCTAAGCCACGGTCAAATTTACTTGTTCCCCAAAAGCACACGTTCCCTTGCTTCTTGCGGGGAAATTTCGTGGCTCGTCCCCTCCTGTCCGTGAATGAGCCAGAGCCTATTGCGTATATTGGACCAGCCTCGTTTGGCATGGGGCCGAACAAAGATTGATGGAACCTCTCGGGCGCCGGGCACATATTCCGCAGGCACGAGGCTGCAGCTCCTCTCGCGGCTGACATCCGAATTGGCTCAGATGTGGATGTGACTTGGGGTGGTTGGCGTCCCGTGTCTGGAAATCCCAGGTCCAAAAATATGATGTTCTGATTATGTTCCATATTTCGTCTACGGAGGAGACCCAGGTGTGCTTGAAAGCGGCTTTGTTGAAAGACGGTCCTTAGGGCTTGCGGTTCTCTTGTGGATGGGGGAACCTCTTCAACATCAACTGCCCAAAGAACAGGTGCGGGATTTTCACATGGCCAGAGGGGACTAGTATTGCGGCCAATCCATGTGATCTGCTTCGACCCCCTCGGGACTTCTTAGCATTACTGCGCAGGGCTCGTATTTTGGAGCTATCGATTGCTAAGCTCCGACCACGGTCCCGTTTCCCCAACTTGCACACTCAGGAACGGAAAGTGAACCCTCTGCACAAAATTGTGCCTGCGGCATACCTTGTTCTTCTGCGTTTCACCACAAACCCTAAACTTTGAATCCCACATCGTGCGCCGAGCACTAAACCTAAACTCTAAGAACCCTAAACCCAAACGCTAAGAACCAAAACCCAACAACTTCAAACCTGAGCCCCACAAGCTCTAAACCAAAAACTTGAAAGCTCTCTAAACCTAAACCCTCACAACTCTAGACCCAAACCCTAGACACCCTTGACCTGATCTAAAATTCCTGAACCTCCACCCTAAAGAACCTTTTACAACTCCAAACCCCAACACCCCCAAACCCAAACCCTCAAAACCCTGAACCGAAACCTAAAACCCCAAGCTTAAGCCTTAAAACCCTAGACACCCGAAACCTCAACCCTAAGAACCACAAGTCTAAACCCCAACACCCCATTGCCTTCTCCCTCAAACCCTGAACCTAAACCCCAACAACTTTAAACCAAACCCCTAAAACCCCTAACACTTCTTTTTCCGGAGAAACATTGCTGAAACCTCTGGTGGTCCATGAGTGAAAGGGTGTGGGAGAGCGCTGGATGTGGAGATGGAACCATGGATGGACCAAACCATGCGGAGACTGGAGGTCGGGAAGTGTAACAGGGGTTTCTATCCACCGCAACAGTCCCCCGAAAATGGGCGGTTGTCCTCTGTGTCTGGTGGTTCCAAAAAGTGATGTTTGAAGTGACCCAATGGGCTAATCTGAAGTGACCCAATGGACTAATCTGACTAATCTGACTAATCTGACTAATCTGACTAATCTGACTAATCTGAGACTGTTAGAATAGGTTTGGGTACAAAACCTGGTCCCCCCCACCCACCCTTCGCAGAAGCAGCCCGCCTCGAAGGCCTGCCATGGAGTGGCCCAGCAGCTTGATCAGCGGCGGCAGGGCCTCGCGGAGTTCGAGTCCCACGTTCCTGATACGTGTCTTGCTTCGTTTTTTGGATCCTCTGGTTGCTTGGCTTAAAGTGAACCAAGACTGATAGGTGCAAGTGCCAACCTGACACGAGTTCAGGCACTGGTGGGGTGACAATCCCTATGTGAACCAAAAGGAAACAACCGGTTTTTGGTTTGGGTCCCCTACTTTGAGGCTGGTGTCACCGTTGCTTCGACCTGTTTGCCAAACCGCAAGGAGGTCGTAACGCCCATTTTGTCCAATTTGGATTTTCTCAAAAGGAGATTCCTCTTGTGAGGGTTTTCTTGGATCCACGTGACGTGGGGGCTTTTCAAAACTTGGACTCCCTTTGTAGCCAAAGGGAAACCAAAAGGAAACCAGAAAAACCGACCACTACTTTGAGAAATGTTGGTTTGGGGATGTGAGCTTGAGTTTTACCGAGGAACCCTCTACAGTGTGGGGATTATTTACCACTTTGAGGTTCCAACTCTTAAAAATCAGGGATCCGAACATTATGCACCTGAACATTGCCTTGTAAATGGTGGTTTCCCTTATTTTGGTGGAAAAAGCCATGTGTTAAATGGGCAAAATGTATCTTTTAAGGAGCCCTGGAAATCTCCGGGCCAAAACCTCCCACTGAGTGGTGGGCGCCGGCTTCGAAGGCCGCCACCGAGTTCTGGCCTCGCGCTAGTGGCGCGCAAACGGGCGCGCGTCTCCCGTTCCGGACACGCTGAGGCCGGTCCCCTGTAACAAGCCAGGCCTTCACCCTCGGAAAATAGAGGGACCCCTGGAATAGAAAGCCTCTTTCAGGGGCTCCCACTATTTCCCCATTCTGCAAACCAAAAGGGCTTGGGCACTGCCCAAGTGAACTAGAAAGAACCACTGTCTATTGCTCTCATTTGGCCACAAGACAGACTGACAGGACCAGTGCCATAGGCTATAAAAACCAGAGCTGTCCCAGCCCCAAGAATCATTGTGGATCCTCCCCATATTGCAAGACTACTAAGGGAGCAACAGGGGGCAGGTGGTCGAAGCGCATGCATCAAAACCAAAACCCCACGCGATCCATCTCGGGTGCCCCGGCGACTCTCCTCCGTGAGATATTTCATGGCCTCAGCGAAGGCGCTGCGAAACTCCGGGCATTCACCGCCTTCAATAAGTCTTGGGCGTGTGCGGGCATCACAAATTCTCCAAGCGCGGAACCTGAGAGTTCTCAGAGAGTACTTTCGTTTTGGGGCAACACACTGCGGTCAAGAGGAAACTCGCCGACAAATCCAGTTCCAGGCTGTGTAAGCAAACCCCAAAAAGCTGCCGGATGCATGAAGCACTATTAATACTCTGGGATAAATGACCTACCGATGAAGGGTTTTGTCCATCCACAGTAGGGATGTCGCATTGGTGAGAGGCATGGGCCCTCTTAGATCCTATGAATCATGAATCGACTCACGGATTGGACCAAAACAGTCCACTTGTTGTTCGACACCCCGCCCCCCAACAACAAGTCCCCCCCACTTGTTCCCCCACTTGTTCCCCCCGAACAACAAACTTCGTGTGGTTGCTGAGATACTGGAGTATTCAAAAAATGTCCAACCCCTTGTGGATCCGTAGGAAGTAATCAATTGTGATGGGTTCTTTGGCTCTCAGCCGGCCTATGGTTCCGTGAAAGCCGCTCAACTTTGGACAGGATCCCATGGGTCCCGGACGTGCGGAGGAAAAACAAAAGCTCTGTTTCGCCCAATTCGTTAAGCAAAGGCGCGCATGCCAAACGTCGCCATGTTGGGCCACAATTCTCGATGCTTCCAGGGGGTTACCCGAATCCTTTCAGCCCCCTCCGAACCTTTTACTCCAAGACCACCCTAAACCCTAAACCCACCCTGAAGCCACCTTAAAGCAACACTAAACCCACACTAAACTCTTCCTAAACCCACCCTAAACCCGCTATAAACCAGCTTTAAACAACTCCAAGCGCAAGCCCTCCAGCAAGCCCTAAACCAACCCGGAACCCACCGTGAACCAACTCTCATTTCTGCAGGGGGTCTATGTTGATTCCTCTTTCGGGGTTTCGCATACAACAAAACCAGAAGGGTTTTACATGTGGATTATGGGGTCACCCTGCTCAGGCGGCCCAGAAAACAAGATGCTGCGTGCAAAAAAACCGAACCCGCGTGCCGCCGAGACGACAAGAACGAGACGAGTCTGAGGCTCCAGCCACCACTGCGGCCTGCATTCCGTCGGAGTCCTTGCATGGATCGCTTTGGGCGCTTTCGATCGGCTGAAGGGACGCCCCCGTTTCAAGTGGTAACCCAGAAAGGTCCTCCTTTTGGCCCCCTGTTTCGTGCATGTTCCATGTTTCGGCCCAAACCTGTTTCATGGAACTGCTTGGAGTTTTCTTTTGGCCCAAACATCTGGGGCATTGGGGGACAGCTTCCAACCCCGAACCGATCTGTTCTTTAAGCCCCGATGGGCAACAAGTTGGGAGTCAAAAACACAGGGTCCCCGTTGCTGGATCGACCGAAAAGGCTTGGAAGTCGCACGAAGAAAACCACTCTCAGTGGCCAAAAAACAAAAAACACGGGGGGACAAACAACAAGACAGGCTGGGGGTCCGGAAACGCGGAAACGAGAAGCAATGCACCTGGAGAAATAACCAAGCAATGCTTGACGCGGACGGGTGCGAAGGCGCAATCGAGCCCGTAAATGAATGGGAGAAAGGGAAATCAACTAATGAACAACGTCCAGGTGGTTTCCTTTAGAAGACATTCACAAACTAACGCTTACCTAGGCCAGGACCCCTGTATTGGTGCATTTACCCATTCAGCACGATGGTTTGTTCCCCTTTGACACCTCAACAAAAGCAAGTTCCCGATGTTGAGACAGAGCCCTTTCAGCGCCTCAAAGAGCTCGCAAACGGCCCTTCAGGTTTGATGGGATTCCAAGCCATCTCCTAACTCCTACCCCAGCCCTTAAGGGAACTAGGATGAAAGTAAACGGCACAATTCCCCTTCGGAAAGTTTGGCTGCCTAAACCATGCTGGAATTATGCAATCAGTTGCACCCGACTGGATGAGGATCACCTCTCGGGATCAGGCGCCGTTGATTCGCAGCACTTCGGTTGCGCTTTTGAAGCCTTGTCATGCTGCAAACGCAAACTCAGGCTATCAACAATAGTAAATTGTTTGGGTGTGAAGTCTAACAGGGGACCACTTGGTGGACAGTATCTTTCCATAGGCAATTCATGTCCGCCGAACTTGTTGAGACTGTTCCAACCATCAAACATCACAGCCATTTAACGACACCAAAATGGGTGGTTTCTCTTTTGTTTCCTTAAAACCACTCCAAAAAGGATATCCAAACAAAGGTACACCCAGGTGTCTCCAAAAAGGACACCCAGATACACCCACTTGCCACTTGAGTGTGTTTCTGGTGAGGCTGGCACCGTTAAAGGTTGGCTCAGGAGAACAGGGAAACCAAATCCTATCTTGTGTGTGTGTCTCTCTCTTTTGGTCACCCCATTTAGCCACGACCGAGGAAATAAGCCGCGCCGGTCCCTGGACTCCACAAGCCGCGCCAAAGGAGCAATGCCGCCTCGCCGAGTCGCGGGTCGACCCACGTTGACTTCAGACAAATCCGGAGCGTTCGTATCAGGGCGTGGGTCCGTTTTAGAGGAAATGAGTTCTTTCTAGGAGCATCCGAGTGCTCCTGCAGGTACTGGGCTGGTAAGCAGGCAAGGGGTGCGATCTCCTCGGACTGTCGGTTCCATGTAAACCGGCTCTTGGAGATTTGGCCGGGCCGGAAGCGGCCCAAAGCACAGGGCTTTACAAAACCCAGGGTTGTGGGTTCCAACGCGAACTGCTTGGGTTGACCAACTCAAAGGCGATTTTCATGGCGACGAACTTTGCTTGGAACTTGGAACACCTTCGAACATGGTGGACCTAGATCCGGAGACTTGTGACCAAGGAATCTCCAACATTCGTACCGGCCTTGGATTTGCAATGCCCTTCAGCTTTGAAAATGAGTGCGCGGGAAAAGGGGAGGAAACCACGCCCACTTAAGAAAGAGCCTGTGGGGGCAAAAAAAAGTTCACGCCTGTGCTCGGCTGCAGGCACCATGTTCTTAGAAAGGATGCTTGCATGGTGGAAAATGGCAAAAGCAACATTGGATTCCCATGGTATCACAGCAAGTGGCCCTGAAGCCATATTTCCACAACCATCCTGAAACTGTTCTGAGGGGTAGCGCTGTCCTGATGTGTCTCCTGATGGTAGGGATCTTGGTTGAAGGAATCGATCCTTCCAAACGACCAGCATTTCCTATCAGTTCATTCCG
The DNA here is from genome assembly GCA_963377175.1 of Effrenium voratum. Taxonomy (NCBI): domain Eukaryota; class Dinophyceae; order Suessiales; family Symbiodiniaceae; genus Effrenium; species Effrenium voratum. Next base: position 126,723 of record CAUJNA010000459.1, read on the forward strand.
CAAGCAAAAGAACACAATGTTGATCGCTCATATGTTCCCCTCCGCAACAAAATGATCCTTGACCAATAGGTCTATTGCAAGCCAGGGCAACTATGCTTGGGCCAAACTGGTCAGCATGAGTTTATAGCACCAGAGGATGTTCTGGAGATTCGCAAATCCTTTGGTTAAATGCGTGTGGCGCGGTCAAAAGATCGATCGCTCTCGTGCGTCTACTCGGAATGGTCTAAATCCTTTGATGCAGGGATTGAGACTACCAGCACACAGGTTCGTATGGAGGAGAATCATGACCATGACTAACAGGAGTTTCGACCATGTCACGTGATTGGTCAGCCTCCCGGTCCTAACCAGGGCTCTTCCATCGTGTGGCACCATATCACGTAGCGCTATTGCATGACTTTTCTGAACCACTGACTTGTGTGTAGCGTTGCTCGCTTCGGAACCAAGAGTGCGTAGTTCTGAGCCCTGAGACAAAAGACTGCCCGAACCCTCCCTGGAAGAAAAAGACACTCTATAAGGGCCTAAATCTAATGGGGTCGGGTACTTCAAGTTTAAAGTACCAAACTAGTCAGGATAAAAGAAAAAAGACCATATGTAGTCACCATATGTAGTCACTGTAGTCACTCTGCCCCTGGGCAGGGATTACACGATGAACTCCGCTGCTTTCTGCTCGCCGACCCCGCCTGCTCTCCCGATGTCCTCGCGCACGCTGGCGTCATCCTGCGAGCGTGACTCATGTTCACGTGCAAAAACCCTGAAAGCAGGGGGACAAAAGTGAAACTCGCTAACCACAAAAACGGAAAGGAAACACATCGGGAGGAAGTCTTTCACTCACCCCATGTCTTGGCATGCCAGGATGCATGTTTGAGCATCGGAAACTGCCAGAGGTTTGGCCTCAAAAAACTTGAGCTAGGAATACCTGAGGCCTGCATCAACCTTTCTAAGCATTGCTAGAACCAAAGGTCCAAGGGGTTTGTAGTGCTGCTCACAAGAAAGGCCTGACCTACAAACCTGGAGAAAACTGGGCAGCCTAAGCCCTAAGTGTAGAATCTTGGAAAGGGGGCTTGGGTTGCGACTTTTTTTGGTTGGCATGTCTGGTGATATTTGCGCTGTTTGTGGTTCTTTCAATGACCCGCTGACTCACTCAACCCACTGAGTGGTGTCTGGAAGGCGTGTCCAGTACTCCGCGCACAAAAGTTCCCAAAATAATACCAGTCAAAGGTGCCCAAACCTGCAAATGCGCTTCTAGCCGTGCCTCTGCAGACGCTGCACGCCACAACAAGCGTTGGTTGTGCAACATATCGAAGAGCCGTCACAGCTTGCGTGGTGCTTGAAGGTCGTCAACTTTCAAAACACACAAATGCCTGGCGCGAACAACTCGTGTTGAAAGAAGCATGTGCCAACAGCAACACGTGCAAGAGTATGTTGACTCCAGATTTATGAACTTGCAGATTCCAACAACACCTTATGATGCAAACAAATCAATGGGTTATTTCAATTGGTGGACCCTCTAACATGGGGAATTCCATTTTGGAGAACCAACCGCGCCCGCAGATTGCAAAAGGTCCTCCCCCACCACCGAGGCCAGTAGTGCCAGCTGCATCGCTGCCAGGGCCCCCACCTTGGGACGGCATTTGGCGGTGCGAAAGGCCCTTGTATCTTTGCAAACCGAGTCGTGGCTTAAGAAAAAATCAAAATGGGTTGCGTTGCTCATTCGGCTTGTTGGTTTCGAATGAACCAGTGTGGTGTGGTGCTATGGCTTTGGCCGGCCGATTGCGCTCCCTTTACAACATCCCCTATAGCCGGAAGTGGGCGCGTCCAAAAACTCCCACGGCTCCCATTCAACCTACAAGGGCAGCAAGGTAACTGTAGCACTCGTCTCACCCATTGACTTTTCGTTCTATTAACATGACAAAGGTTTATGTAGCCCTAACCCTTATAACACCAGGAACCAGCTACTCTACCGGCTAAAAGGAGTTCTTGGGAGCTCTGATGGCCCAAAGGACCCTATGAAACAGAAATACAACGTGTTGCTTGCGAACAGGAAAAATGTGAACTGGACGCGTCGACTCGATTTTCCTTGGAAACCCTTTTAAGATGTTAGGCCTTTTGCGCAAAGTCATGTCCTTTTCTCGAAGGAAGGAAACCAAAGGGAAAGAAAGCACTGGGAATTCTCCCTAGTTTGAAGGGGTAGCTGTTTGGCGCAAAAACTGCTCTCTGTTGCCTGTGACCATTTCCCTCTAAAAGTAACAGGTAGACAAAGCAGACGCCTCAAGCGGTAGAAGGCTCCCCCAGTCTAAGTCCTGCAAATGCTTCCAGCTTTATGCAATGCTTTCGGAAAACCAATGGATCACCTGCCGCTGAAAAGGAACCTATGATTCATCTTGTTTGTTGTTTGCTTGGAATACACTGGTGTACTGGTTTGCTGGCCTGGTTTGCTATTTCACTGTTCTACTGGTGCTAGTTCATCCAGTTCACATCTGGTCTAGTGATTCACCGGCTTACTGGTGTACCCAATTAGCACTCGCCCGTCAATCAACGCTGAAGCGGAGATAGAACACTCGCAGCCCACGGTCGAATGCTGGAAAAGCCAACCGCTTCTTGAAAACCTGTTTGACGCTGCAGTACGGTCTATAGTCGAAATTACCTCCTGCTTCGTTCCTTTCAAGGGTAAAGAAAAACGACGCCCCTCACCTGCCCAGTGGCCAAGGTTTCTGTCGGTCCTTTCAGAACTTTCAACGGGAACCCGACCCAAGGGGAACCTACTGGGAAACTGAGCAAAATGCTCAAAATGCCATTGGACTTTGGAGCAACTGGTCCACATGGAGTTTGACAACTGTCGAACGCCCGGACAGCTAAGAAGGCCGCCGTCCTGGGATCCTGTGCGATCAGTTTTCCATCAGAAGGGCCATGCGATCGGTTTTTGGGTCCTAAATTACCTAAGTGCAAGGGTCTATCCTCTTGAGAATTGGGGGGATTGAATCTTGTCCGCGTCTGCGTTGCCGTGGAAACCTGCATGGAGGCGGAACTTGACAACCAAATCCTGAATCCTAATCCTTGATCTGTAGTCATCTCCATCTGGCATAAAGGAACAAGCATTTTGAACAACAAAGCATTGAAACATTGAAACCAATTGGCGACCCTCCAACCCAAATGGAGGCATGTGGCAGGCCGGCATATTTCAAGCTTCCTTTGAACTCCCTTCAAAGGGGGACAGGGACATGTTGTTTCGACAAATGTTGCCGTGCCCCAGAAGTTCTGACCCCTGCTGAAAAACTAGTAGGGCTCCCAAAGAAGCAAACGAGAAGCTCGATTGGGAACACTTGATCATATCCCCGTGTGGGATCATGGAGAGTGCTGCAAAGGAATTTCCAAGCAGAGGTTTGAAGGGTCAAGATTACCAAGCATCTCCCCAAGTTCCTTGAAAAGGCGCTTGAAGGGTCAGAACTGACTTTGACCTTCGAATGGCAGAATGAGCGGAAAGCAGATGGCACTGCCTTTATGTGGAGAAGTAGAGGGGAGGCCTTGACCATGGGGAAATGTGCGTCAAGTTTCACACAACTGTAAGCCCACCGGGCAAATCATTGTGTCACATCCGAGCCACGATCTTGATTTGTAATCCAAACACACGTTGCTTGAGAAACTAAGACGCACGCAAGTGCCGATTTGGGAATATACCTCAAAAGCCACCCCCGCCCGACCCCTCCAAATGGTCGCATGTTGCTTCCTCCTTGGACAAAACTGGGAATCGAGTTTTGCGACATTCTCGTTTCTTCAATCTCACTCCAATGCCGCGGGCACCCCAAAAGGGAGACCAGGTTGTGGGAATTGCCTATGTCAGTGATAGTAGCCTTTCCCATAACTACTTCTTCACTAAAGTGGGACGTTCCTAAGTGAGATACTAAATGGGAAGTGTCCCAATATCAGAAAAGTAGGTCTGTCTGAGAATAGGTTCAAGCCCTGTTTGGATGGATTGAAAGGGAAGCCGAAACAACACTACCCCCATCTTGAGGGGATGTTGAGAGTCAAGGATTCAAGAAGCCACTTTCTCCCCCAAGTGGGCGCGGGAAAAGTGTGGCTGAGTCAGCCGAGTCATGGAAAACATGCAGGGAAACGTGCGTTCACATGAAAATCATGGCATACGAGTGGTCGACCGAATCTCCAACGTATGAGGCTGGCTGCCTCAACCAAAGGTCAAGACTGCAAAAAGCTACAGTAGGTGACGTTGTGTGTCAAAGCTGGGAAATGGCCCTCTCGCAAGCGTAGAGTTTCAATCCAAAACCAACATGGATCTGAACTTCTGTCCATCGATACAACGGGCACCAAAGTGACACCTTAGGGACTTCCCAGCCACAGGTGCAAAGCCACCGCTTTTGACGGATTGCGGTACCATCCCTCTCGGCATTCTCGCACCTCTGCCCAGGGGTGCTTGGGCTCTATGAGGCTGTCAACCGCCTCCCAAATCCCAAAGGCCCGGGGAGACGGGACTATCTTCATCCGAGCACCCAAAATATCCAGACCAGGCGTCACAGTAACAGTCCTTAGGCTTCTATGACTGTCCTCTCTCTTTGATAATTTGTGTGATATCTGTTTCTTGTCTGGTTGATTTCTGTATCAAAATTGTATCTCTTCATATTGTTTCTATGACTTCCAAGAAGCATAGATTCTAGAAACCACGGAAGGAGCGCAAGAGGCAAGGCAGACGGTGCCGGTTTTCCCTGTGGGAAGACCCAAAATGGTGGGGTTCCCTGCGGTGTCCCAAAATGTTCCCAAGCAAATGCGTGATTTCGCCTTGAATAAACCCCGAAAGGCGGGGTGAAGCACTGCTGAGGGGCTCTGATTCTGGTTAGGTCAGAAAGTGGTTTCGTTTGAGTTGCTCTCACATTGATCATTTAGCTCGGGGATTGTTGGGGATGTCACCTTCGTGAACCCAGTTGAAAGGGCACCCAAGCTTTTCAATGTTGCTCTCTTCCATCCTTTCCTTGACACCCCAACACCCTTTATGGTGTTGGGAGTCAAACTAAAGAGCTTTCATTATGTTGAGGGGTAACTACCCTTTGTCCCTTTGAACCACCTTCAAACCACCATGCAACCTGCTTATTCTTTGGAGGATGTCACTTTGATGGACCCAGTTATATAGGAGATCCCAGTTTTTCCTATTTGTTCAGGGTGTGCAGAGTTTCAGGGTCTTGCCTTACTTCAACCCACTAGGATGACACTCTTGTGGAATCAGCACCTGCGCCTCTCCGATTTCGATTCCAATCGCCTGCTTGGAGTCGAGCAGATCCACCAGAGCACGGAGGTCGTTCCGGTGGAAGGCCTTCACCAATCAAACACTTTTTGGAGTGGTCAATCACCATCTACACCAAGACAGCTGCTTGATGTACCGAAATGGGGCACCAAACAAAACGCCCAAAGCGTAACCTGGCCAGGGCAGCCACAAATCCAGGATTGTGAAGGCGCCACAGCAGTCGCTGTGAGGAAACGTTTGGTGGGAAAATGGGAAGCATCCACCTGTTGCTACAGGCCTGGCTAAAAGTAACCACAAGAAATGCAAAGCTGGATATCCGAACCTTGGTGCAACATTCACAACTCATCGAGGATGTATAAGTTGATCCTGACTGAGGGACCTCTCACTGCCATGGATCCGGCCAAAAATGCGTTCGCGTGTTGTCCACCAAAACCGGTCTTCCCTCTTCCCAAAAAACCTGGAATCCTTAAAGAGCTTTTTGCGTTGCACAAGTCGTCGGAGGGGGGAGGGGTTCGACTGCTTCTGAACGGCCAAGTCGCCTCATCGAAGCGGTCCGCCTCAGCCAACCCCGGTGAGCCGGACAAAAAGACGCGTAGGATCTCCCCACATGAAGCACTCACCCAATAAGCAGCTGGGGTCGTTCAATGCCTGGTTCACTCCCCAAGCATGAACTCTTGACGAGGTAATGGGATGCTGATGATGACCCCCAGATGCAGTTTCCCATAGGCGTCGCAAACAAAATCCACCAGGGCTCTGCTTGAATCCTTTCTTCCATTGATTGGATGCTTCTCATACTCCGGGAGCCGCCAAAGCCGAGCCAAAGGTTGTGTGTGTGTGTCTGAAATTGAAAACCCCTGACAATAACGACGGCTTCAGTTTGGGCCATTCTGAGATAGACCCAAGTTTGCGTGGAAGCGGCCGGCTTCCCTGCAAAGCAGCTTCCGATTCTTCACCCGAGCCAACTCCAGGCACATAGCCCTTTGATCTGCGTGTGTTTCCTAAACCATTAAATGGAAGCCCAAGACCTAAGACCTTGGCGAACCCGGAAGAATCAAACAACCTCGGACCCCCAAAGTTTCGGGGTTCCAGGTTGGTCACAAAGCTATGAATAGTTTCTAAAAGGTTATGCTTTCGATCCGCTTGGCTATGCGAAAGGATCAACTATACTGCCCTCAACGGGAATGCCTGGACAGTTGCAAACTCTTTATATGGGCCCATTCAGTCGCATGTCAAGCGAGTTCGAGGACGCTTTGGCACGGATGAGATCTACAAAGGGTGAGAAAAGCTACCCAGACACCTTGTCAAGAAGCGCAAATTCAGAGTCGCGGTGTGAAATAGCTGTACGGCTGTACGTATCAATTCCACTTGCAGCTGCGCGGCTATTCTGTGGGACATGGTCATGGCTCCCCTATTCAGGGGTCACATGAGCCATTCATGTTCCACCCATTGACTTTTAGCTCTGCCAAAACCTGATGGTGGTTTACACGGGCCTCCAAATTGAGGTTTTGGGCGTCGCTCACAACCACCACTATAACGGGTCTGCCGCCAAAGTCACCCTCCTGGTAGGCCAGGGGTCAGTCAACCCAAGATATCTACATTGTAGCTGTAGGCTCATCTTTCTATCCACTCAATCATCTGTTCATTTGAATGTTTCCTAGGCTGGTTTCCGCTTGGATTCCGGTCAAGACCAACAGCAAAGAACGAAATTCTGATTGCGGGGGAACAGCCATTTGAGCACATCCCTTGGCCACGAAAGGTCAAGCTGATCCACTCAACTAAGCCGCCCACGTCGGGGCCTGTGGAGGTGTACAAGATCCGGAGCTTCGTGCTTACCTGGCATCTCTGTGAAAGGCATATTTGAGTCAGGATCCCTCACTTTAAGCACCCCCCAATTCATAGATACGGGGTCAACAGTACAATGCTCCGAAGCCAAATTGACCATGAACGAACCAGGCAGGTTTCACACTGGACCTCACATGGTGCGTAAGCTAGCATACAACAACTGTCTTGTCTCGGACAATGAGGTGTTTGTGAGAAATTTAGTGAGTCCCCACATGTCGCAGCCAAATTAATCATGGACTACTGATATGTTGACCTCATATTCCGAAAGAAATGGCCCCAGAAATGGCAGGTTCTTTCCGATTTCCTGCTCGAAACTTCTTCTCCTTCCTTTCAAGAGTGTGGTTTTGAGGGACTCCTGTAAGATGGTTCCTTTATCTTGCTTCTTCAAGATTCATGTTTGAGGGACTCATTTCTTTTAGGGATGTTGCAAATGATGATCTTTGCTGGAATTAGTTTTGTGGCAGTATTTTTGTGGCGTTCCTTTTGAGAGATGTTCTGGAATGTTGACAATACAAAGCTGTTTGGGAACCAACCTTGGACTCACATTCAGGTTGTCACCCGCAAGTGGTAGGGTTAAGGGCAATGACCCCGGTGTGTGTGTGTGTATGACTTTGGTAGCCCCAGAAAACAGTCAACATAATGAACTTCGAATCCAACCATGGCAACCCCTGCCACTGGGAAAACTCAGAGCCCCCCCAAAAAAAACAAGCAGCAACTTTGGTAGACATTAAGGAATGCAACATGGACTCTGAATCATGCCGCTTGGATGGGAGCCTGATAGAGGCCACTAACCCAAATGCCGAAATGCGCAACCTCAAAACCATTCCCAAAATTATCCCCAACAACATGACTAGAAAGACACCCTAAAAGCAATCCAGCAAAACATTCAACACACGCCCAAAGGCATCCCCAAAGGTATCCCCACAAACAACGCATTCCCAAATACTTGAAAAAAATACTGTTGCGTACTCAAAAAAATGCACCGGACCTTGGCGTCAGAATCGAGACATCAAAACGACCACCCCCGAAATGCAAATCACAACGACACGGCAACGCAAGAGCGCAAGCGAAGCGAAACGTCATGCAAAGTCTCAAAAGCTACAATGCGCGCAAAGGCGCCATAGCAACAACATTTCGCAAGTCATGACACATCATACCGTTCATACCTTCTGAGCCTTCCCCAACGGCACAGCATTCTCACCTGCGAACGCTTGCGAATGCTTGCGGACGCCTTGCGAGCGAACACACCGACACACAACGCGACGGGGAAGCTCGCCCTGCCTTGCCAAAGCCGTGGGAGAGTCTTCGAACCTGAGAGCCAGCCATGCTCGTTCGACAATGCCCTATTTGCTTGCTTTGTGTATATCGTTCTCTTCCATGCCCCGATTTCTGCTGAGCGTTGGCAAAGTGCCAAGCCAAAAAAGCTTTGCTCCCAACTCAAACACGAGTTCGCGCAAGAAAGCCATCAAATTGGTCCACCTCCTCGACGATTGGGCCGCTTTCAGTGAATTCCGCGGATTAGTACGGTCCTCCGGATGAATCTGAAGTGAACACTACCCTGACGCCAGCTTGTCGCGACCTGTAGCCTGGATGCCCGGCGTTGGCCGGGAGGACCGCGTTGGCCTTGGGCGCGGCTACAAACCGACGGGGCTCGGAGGTCCAACATACAAAAAAAGGTTTTGCCTCTTGCTGTGGAAGACTCACTGACCGCCCCAAGCGCTTTCGCTTGCAAGGCAAAGGTAGGCAGCACGGCCCACAGGCCAAGGCTAAAGGAGGGGGGAGGCACATTGAAAGGGTAAAGATCCAACCCAATAGCCAAGCACGGGTTCATGACTGGAGGACCCTCGATTTTCGCCGCAATAATGAAGAGATTCGCAATGCCTGACTTGGTTGCTGGCAGTGCGGGAAGCTTCAGGCGCACATGAGAGATGTCCCCAACATCCCCCGGGAAACTCTTTACCCGAGGTTGATCTTCGCTTTCTTCGCCATAAAGGCATAAAGGCAACCATTTGCAACCATGTTCAATTCAGGTTCAGAGCCACAGGGCTCTAACGATGGGACGGCCGTGGCCTTGATTGCTCTAGGGCCACTTCAGGGTGGCCAACAGGATTGAAATTAGGAAGTCCCAACGGGGGTTCTAAACTCGGGGATCCTAGTTGAACAAAAGCAATGGAGACCTAAAAAGCTAGTTTGGGGGTCCAATCCCCTCGCATTTTCGGAAACACCCACATTTTGTTCGTTCGGGCGTGAGTCTGAAAGGGCGGCATCCGTTTGCCCAACTCTGTCAAGGCGTTTGCAAAATGTTCATCCGACTGGGTCTCTACACCATCCCATGCGGGCACTGCTTCGTGGTGAGAAGACAAAACTTCGGGCCCTCGACCTTGACGTTGCGAATCATGTTTCGGCTGTCGCAGTCCCAAGAAAGCATCTGAACCCCCCAAAATGGCATTATTATTATTTCCTTTATCACCAACCCGAATAGGGTACCGAGCCTCAAGAGCAAAACACTAGCCATCGGTTTCAGCTAGATCCGGCCAGCTCTGCATCGTTTCTGGGACCGCTGCGATGTGGATCCTGAGGCCGGAAGGGTGACGCACTGAATGGGATACCTGTTTGGGGTTGCTTTGAGGGGGAATGACGGGGAAACATCCACGGAAAGAGACATGTCTCCACGCATCCCTTGCCAAGCCCAGTTCCCAGGTAATACCCCCGACTCGTATACATACACTCATTCTTGACAAATCATTCTCAAGTTCGATCTGCAACGTGTGTCAAAGGCCCCTTTTGTTTTGTTTGGTAGCTAAACTACTCTAATTCAACGAAATCGTTGTGCGAAATGATGCTCGTTGTGAATACTCTACGGAAATCCCTTCAAATGTCAACCGCGGATTAAGTAGCGGCGGGAATTGAGTCGTTCTCAAAGAAGTGAAGAACCCCTTCTGAACACAACACACCCTAATCAATCAGGGTTGGTTCTTCCACGAATCCCAGAAAACCCATAAAGACCACTTCAGTATCAGATCAAGGATGCACACGGACAGGCCAGCTTCCCCTTTGTATTTAGCCGTGCGCGAATTGATGTTCGTTTCCACAGGTATCCGTCGGCCTTTCCATCCTAAGATCTGAGGGCTCATCTACCCACACCCCGGCTTCTTTGGAGGGTGCCCAAAGTTGGTTTACCTTAAAAGAGAGTTTTTGAGGGTACCACTGTTGGTCGTTATACAAAAGAAAACCAAAAGGAAAATCATCATCTGGATCCCCTTACTTTAGACCTTGTATGAGTGCAGTGGACCTTTTGCGCGCCCAGACTGCCTCGCCTCTCCAAGGCCCGGCCATTGGGCTCAGTGCGGTGGGCACAGCACCTGACTCCAAGGGATGTCCGACTGATCTTCTAAGATGGGGGGTTTCCTGAGTTCAATTTTTGGGATCCCTACAAATCCCTAAACTGCGGCTTTCCTCAGAGTTCAATGCAAACGAAGCCTGCTTTGGGCAGAAAGCCCGACATGTTTTTCGCCGAAGACCCTTGCACACGGACTCCCTGGATCCTTTGCGAAAGCAAAAGATGCAGGTAATGCTCACCGAAAATGAAGCTGAGGCCACGGCAACTGTTGAAGGACTTGTCGAAAGTTCAGCATTCTAGCATCGAGATTGCGACTGGCACATTGTCCAGCGACGCGCCGGAGGAAGCTTTTCAGCCAACAGCACAACTGGTTTGCCTGCCCAGTTCAGCAACGAATCAAACCAAAACTGGAGGCTCCAACCTCACCCTGGCAAGGTACCCACGTGTGCGAGGGCGGAGGGGCGGGAGGGGGCCCAAAATTCAGACACCGAACGCTTGGTTTGACCCTGCTGAAACACGAACTCTCCGACGGAAGGCGAGGCTGGAGCGGCTGCGGCAAGCGTCAGCCCAGTATCCTTTTCTGAAGTTGGGGTTCATTGCAAAGTCGCGGAGCCACCAAACTTCCAGGGGGACAACCTACTATGCCAGCGTTAAACCTTTCTTCCCCTTCCATGATTTGTGGGAAAGGGACCTTTGTCTGGAAAAAGAGGCAAACGACCAGCCACGTGTGGCTTCTTGATGGGAAATCAACACAGTGTGCAATCTTCGTCCTGGCTCAAAATATGGAACGCCCCCTTTTCCTTGGTTCCTGTTGGACCAGCCCGAACAAGGGGTTGAAGAGGGGTGTTCCTCTAGTTTGGTTTGGGCATGGCAGGACCCCAGAGCCAAAGGATTGTCGAAATCCTAGGTCAACCATGACGCAGGCAATCCAATCTTTGGACCTTGGCACATTTATGGCTATGCCTCAAAGTAAGGGGGCCGGCCCAACAAGTGGCGATACTCCTGTTCATTTCCCTAAAGTGGTACCCTTAAAAAACACCAACCGTCCTGCTTGAATTATAATTCACCAACCGAACATAGCGGATCCCTGCAAATGAACCTTGATGCGAAAGGTTGCAATGTTTCGAACCTCGGGTTCTCAAAACATTCAGACCCCTGAGGAGAGCCGAGACAAAAAAAAGGAGAGAAAAAAAGAAGAAAAAAGAAGAAGAAAAACTGTAAAAAAAACTAGGGGTCCCTTATTTTGCGCACTCCAATGCTCGGGCTTCTGGAATCCGATCAGACCACGCGCTATCGCCCCCCTTTTTTCGCTAGACGCTGCCGCTTGGCCCTTGGGGCAACGGGCGCCGGGCAAGACCCCCCTGCCATGAACTGCGGCGGTCCAGCGCTATGTGTTTTTTGAGGGTACCCTTTTTACAGGTTTGGTTGAAGCTAAGATTTTTTTCTGGTGGGGGTCCAAATTTTCACACATGCCCATAGGCATGCAGAAAACTCGGGAAATCGTTTTAAGAAACCATAACCACTGACCATATAAGGAGTTTTGACTGTGGCTCATGTGGGAGCATGGGGCAATTTTGGGACGTCTTCAAAGGAAAAGCAAGAAAAGACATCGCTACTGGGGTCACTAGACTTCCCTTGAAAAGACTGCAAAGGTCCGAACAATGGAGAGTTGAGCTCGTTTTTGTGGGTGGGCACTACCAGGGAAGCAAAACATCCCCTACCAATTGGGGTCCAAAACACGACGAGGAAACAATGTTGCCCTCACAAACGTCTGGGAGTGCCAACCTGAGGGGGATCTCGCAAGAAGGATGCGGCCAGACGTGCAAGACTGAAATTTGGGTTCTTTAGGCAGGGGCCAACCCGCTTCCCCAAACAAGAACATTGAGCACGTACAGCCTGCATCCCGCTATGGTGACACATGCGGCCGCACGCCACGATTCCTAAGCTGGGGTGCCAACCAAAATAGGAATTGGACCCTTCAATGATGCTCTGCAAGTCGTAAATACAAACCAAAGCCTCAAATAGGAGAACCACAGGTGAAGGGCCTACATCATGGTAAGCCTGTTTCACTTCCAGGTGAGCTTGCCACAAAATGGGCAGAATGATGGGTTTACCTTGGTTTTCCTTGTGCAAGCAACCAAACAGGGAGTCCCTACCTGAAGTTGAAGCACACCCTACGTCTAGACATGGCTAGATGTCTGGGTTCCTTCTGATTTCCACAGGAGACCCCTTCCAAATTTAGTGGATAGGAGACGCCCATTCATTTTGCCAGAGTTGTTTGCAAACTTCCGTTTGATTGAAGCACCACCAAACAAATGAAATGTCTGCCAACCATGAACATACCAAACTACAGTAGCCCCAACATAGCCGGGTAATATGTGCGTCTACATATCAGGGGTTGGTGGTTCAACGGTTCCTTTTGGTTTCCCTTAAAGACCAACCCCAAGCAAGGCGACCTCCAATCATAAGACACGGACCAGATACGCCTGCTGCGCAGCCTGCTTTCCCGGCCCTTTGCAAGCTTCACCCTGAAAACCTAAATTCAATTGGTGTGACGGCGGCGTGCAAGTCCGTGGGCGTCGTCAATGCAAAAGGGCTCTGGCCACGGGCAATTGCGCAGAACAAGCGCGGCCCGGACTCTCAGTATTCCACATCTTCCCAAGAAACAACACCTCTTAGTATTCTGGTTAAAGGGTAGGGGGGGGCACCTTCCCATTTGTGGCAAGACATCGGGGCCAAGCCAAGGCCACGGTCCTTTTGGCCTTTCGCGTGGCAACGCTCCCACGCTCCCCGAGCCAGCAAAAAAAAGAGCAAGCCGCCCTGAGAGCAGACGCGGGGATGCGAGAGCACGGTGTTCGATAAAATTCACGGAGCCCGTGTCAATGGACCCTTAATCGCTCACTCTCCTATACACATACTCGTTTCAGTTCAGAACCTTGCAGAGCCCTTTCAAATAAAATGTTTTTAAACTAATACAAGTGACTCCATTCTCTAGTCTAGACAGCACTGTGGAATCAATCACAGCTTTGTGAATGCCAAAAAGAGCTCAGCTCTTAGCACTTGTTTTCCTCGTCTTCCCCCAATCTGTAGCCATGTGTTGTTCGTTTGGCCGTTAAAGTAAACCATGTGAAGCGCCAAAGAGCCCAGACATGCCAAGGCAAGTGACGCTAAACCCCAAACAAATCGGTGCAATTTGTTTCATCATTTCCCTCCGGTTCCCCAAGCCACTCCGAATTTCTCCATCCCCGGTCTCAGGTTGGCTTCGAACCCGGCCTCTAGCAATTGGCGGCCTTGGTGAGGCAGTCCACGTTTGCCAGCAGCCTGCGGCACGCCTTGCAGGCAAACACAAAATGATGGCTAAGAAAAAGCAACAAATAAATACCAGGCAGAAATGGGTCCCTTTACAAATACCCAAACAAGTAGCTCTAAAAACGATACACCCAGTTATTGCCAAGCCTTGAATATGAACTGCCATGAAGATGCATTTTGACATGGTTCCCGAGTCTACATTGCCTATGGGTCCATGAAAGTCATGACAGTCCACACCAACTGTGTCACTAACCCCGAGCAAAATGCCGCTTTGACGGAGGCACATATTGGGAGGACTCGCGGAAGGTGTGCCAAAAGACGAAAACCTTCCGATTGAATCCTCATAAAACAGGTTGATAAGAAAAAACCCTCAAAATGTCCCTGAGTAGTTGTCTGGCACCCCAAACCACTCCAGAGCCCTTCTTGGCAGAGACCCCCCCGCTTCCAGCTTTTGGGGAAATGGCCCTTTACCAGCCACTATTGAATTCTCGTAGCCGGGAGGTTCATTGAAATCCAAAGCAGACCAACTCGAGCGGCTCCATGCACCACCACATCCACCTCCAACACGTCGAGTTCTTCCCCCGAACCGCCGAGTTCGCTGGCCTCTGCCCGCTGCGTCCAGCACCTGGACGAGGGGCAAGCTTGCAAAAACGAACTGCTCACTTGCTGAGCGGGCGCAGGTTGTTGTTCCTGTGTTCGGCGGTGCTTTTGGGACTAAAATGCCGTGTTTTGCAGCATGTGTCCAGCAAACCGCACCCGTTTCACACCAGCACCGTCAACATCCCCAGCCTCGTTTTGGACACCCCAGCACGTCTTCAACACCCCCGGCGGATAGGTGTACGGTTGATGTAGGTTGGCTTAGAGTTTGCATTCGGAAGATTTTGGGTTAAGAAAGTGCTGGTTCAGGTTGCAAGGGCTAGGCTAGCGTGGCTTTAGGTATGGTTTATGGTGTTCAGTTTGGTTGGTTTAGGGTGGTTTAGGCTGGTTTAGGGTGGCTTAGGCTGGTTTAGGGTGGTTTGGGGTGGTTCCGGGATCCCGAAGCAGCACTCTAAACCAACCCAGAACTTACACTAACCCCTCACTGAACCAGCCCAAACCTACGGGTTGGTTTGGGGTGGCTAACGGATTGCTATGAGGCTTGTTTAAGGTTGGTTGAGTGCGGGTTTCTTTGGGGCTGGTTTAGGTGGGCTTCGGGTCTAAACCAACTCTAAACCAACCAACCTACCCTATACCAGCCCTAAACCCACCTGAAACCCCGAAACAAGCCTTTAAGGGGCGGGTTGGGCAAGACGGCTTTTTCCCCGCCTCGCAGTCTTCTCCCGGGTCCGGTCCCCGGTGCGCCGCAGCAGGCGTCGCCGGTACCGGCGCCGCTGCAGGCGCTTGGCGCTCTCCGCCAAGGACAGGCCTTCCTGGCCGAAAGCCGAGAAGCCGAGAGCCCAGCGCAGAAAACGGCGCGCTTTTGGGGCAAGGGAATTGTGGTTCTGCAATCTTTCAGATGGCACGTGTCATGTTCTTTAGACCCAACTGGGATAAATATTGCAAACCTTTCAAGTGAACATGGCTGTGCAAAAAGGGGCCAGGCCCTTTCTGTGATACCATTTAGTGGTTGATTCCTCTCCCTATGACTGCTGAGTGTCACGTGCAAGCCCACCAAGCCACACCAAACCCACAGGGACCAAACCCTTTCCATGCCAATGGCTAGAAAAGGCAAAGAGAAATAAGGCATGATTGTCCAGAAGCCCAGCTAGTCGAAAGCCAGCGCGAGGTGAGCCCTTGCTAGGGATCATAGGGGGGGGGAATGCCTTCCCCCCCTTGAACAGAAGCAACGGTGCTCGCTCTTGAGGTTCAATGGACAGTTAAAACTCCAAAAGATCAAAGGAGCGGCCACCCCAAAGCCTACTCATTTGGAAAGGCAGTTTATACAGGGGGTTGTCCTAGCGATGAGCTCACCAGGCAACACGGGTCCCGGCGACCAATGTAGGCAGCCGAGACTTCCAGTGGCTACATTTGCTGGCAACTGGAATCACCGCGGTGTAGGGTCGCAGCATCCAAGCGAGAGACAATACCATTGGCACTCTATCGCCATACTTATTTTGAGGCGGATAGGGGCAACCAACCCACGTGTCCAACAATGCCAGCAGTAGCGACCACCGTCAGTACTTCACCATCAACAGACACGAAAGTGCGCGTTTGGCTTCCTGAAAACCAGAAGGGCTCAGAAACCAAACCGTGTTTGGTAGAGAAGTAACCCCAAGAGCCAATGAACAGCAAATGCCTCAAGTTCGTTCTCCCACAATTGGCCATGTTGAGTCCAACAAGACCTAAAATATGGCACCAATTTTTCCCCGAGCCACACTGACCCAAAAATGGTCCAGCGACCCCGCCTGAGAATCGGAACCCGAGAACAGAGAGCTGAAGGCCTCCAAATCCTGGCAAGTCAAAGCGGGCAAAAGAGCAAGCAACGCATAGCAGAAGGGGACCAGGATGTGTGTGTGTGTGTCAACATAGGGATTTGGAACCTAAAAGTGGGTGTGTTCCTTTTGGTGTTCCCTTTAAACCTGTAAAATGCCCGAGCCTCAACATCGCACACACACACACACATTACATTCAATTAAATTCCATTACACCACGCTACACCGCACCACACCACACCACACCACATCACACCACACTACACTACACTACATTACATTACATTACATTACATTACATGAGATTGCATGCCAGTACAATGTACTTACACAGGCATACATACATGCATACATGCATACATGCATACAAACATACATACGCGTATACACTACATACATACATGCATACATACATACATACACTCCATCACACTACATTACATTACATACAGTACACACATGCAATACAATACAATACAATACAATACAATACAATACAATACAATTCAATACAATACAATACAATACAATACAGTACAATAGAAGAATATAACGCATAACATACCAACACATAACATGCATGCACACGTTGCCTACATGCATGCATGCATGCTTACATACATACAGACATGCAATACTTACATTACATGACATTACACTACATTACATTACACTACACTACACTAACATACATACGGGCCTGCACGCATGCATGCATGATGCATGCGCATACATACATAAAACAAACACACACATAAAGTAAGCACATACATACATGCATGCACGCATGCATGCATTGCAATACATTACATTGCATTACAACACATTTACATGTACATTTAAATTTATATTACATTACGTTAGGCTACATTACATTACATCACATCACATTACATTACATTACATTACATACCATACCAAACCAAAATACACACATACATACATACATACATACATGCACTACATTACATTACATTACATTACATTACATTACATTAGCTTGCGCCTTACACATTACACATTACACGCTGCACAATACAGACGTATATACATTGCATTCCATTACATTACATGACATTTTACTATGCAGTACATTACATTCATTTTCCACTCCATTGCATCACATTACATAATACACACATACATAAATACACTATACATCACTATATTGCATACATAAATACACACATACATACGTTACATTACATTACCTTACGTCACATTACATTACATTACATTACATCACGATACATACAACTCCTCCTTCAAACTCCCTCAAAACCGGTCCAACTCCAGCCAAATCGTCGTTCTTGAAAAAGGGTTGCAACGTTTTTTTAAAGATTGGTGTCTGAACCGGCTTTAGAGGGGATTTGATTGGATTCTAGATGGGAAGTTGCCCGCTTTCTCCTACATACATACATACATGCATACATACATGCATACATACATACATACATTACATTACATTACATTACATTACATTACATTACATTACATTACATTACATTACATTACATTACATTACATACATACATACATACATACATTACATACATACATACATACATACATACATACATACATACATACATACACATACATCCACATACATGAATGCATACATACATACAGACATACACTACCTTACATTACATCACATCGCATCACATCACATCACATCACATTACATTACATTACATACCATACATACATACATACATACATACGTAAATACAATCATACATGTTACGTACAATCATACGTACATACATGGATACATTACATACATTACATACATTACATACATTACATACATTACATACATTACATACATTACATACATACATACATGCATACATGCATACATACATACACTACATACATACATACACTACAAACATACATACATACATACTTACATTACATTACATTACATTACATTACATTACATTACATTACATTACATTTACATTACATTACATTACATTACTGTACTTGACTTTACATTACATTACATTACATACATACATTATATACATACATACATACATTACATTACATTACATTACAGTACATTACATTTCATTACATACATACATACATACATACATACATTACATACATACATACATACATACATACATACATACATTACATTACATTACATTACATTACATTACATTACATACATACATACATACATACATTACATTACATTACATTACATACATACATACATACATACATACATACATACATTACATACATACATACATACATACATACATACATACATACATACATACATACATACATACATACATACATACATACATACATACATACATACATACATACATACATACATACATACATACATACATACATACATACATACATACATACATACATACATACATACATACATATACATACATACATACATACATACATACATACATACATTACATACATACATACATACATACATACATTACATTACATTACATTACATTACATTACATTACATTACATTACATATACATCACATTACATTACATTACATTAAATTACATTACATCACATTACATTACATTCATACATACATACATACATTACATTACGTACATACATACATACATACATACATTACATTACATTACATTACATACATACATACATACATACATACATACATACATATGTGATTTGCATTGAACACTTGTACAGACCTCTCGAGAAGCCACCTTGACTTGAAGCATGTGACTGCTCGTTTCCGCTCAAGGGTGGGCAGGGCAGTGGAGCCTCGACCATGGCAGCGGCGGTGTGAACAAGCGCAGGGCGCACGGGTGAGACAGGGCTCTCTTCATAAGGGACAGGGTCTCCTTCAAGAAGGTCAGATACAGGGTATCTATCAAGGCAGTGATCCTTGTTGGTCTTCCTTTGGTGAAAGGGGTTGCCACCACTTTCACATTGGTAGCGTGAGCCTGAACCTCAAAAGAGGCGGCTACAATTTTGTCTCCGCACTGACGAATGCCTACGGGAGGTCCCGGTGTGGACATCCCAGTTCCGGAAGAAGGAGCTCCTGAAGCACGAACAGCAGCTCAACTGCCATGGAGTGCCATCCCGAAGTTTGTACCTGGGGAAACAAACATCTCTGAGTACAGTCAGAAGCTGAGCTTTTTGGCGGCTGTATGGCCATCTGAGCACATCGCGCTTCTGGCACCTCGAGCAGCTCTCCTGGTCGAAGGATCAGCCTTCAAGAAGGTCTCTCGCCTGGACACGGACAAGCTGAAATCAACAGACACATCAGGTGTGAAGCTGTTGGTTACAACGCTTGGTGGTTCCTGGGGAAAGACCGATTTGGAGGAGCGCTATGAGTACTTCGAGAAGGCCCTCTACCAGACTATTCAGAAGTCGGATGAGAGCAACGACAGCTACTTGGCTCGCCATGATGCTAACTTCGAAGAGTTGCTGGCTAGGTCCACGACCTTGGAAGAAGTGAGAGCCTATGTCTTGCTGCGACAATCCAATCTGAATCCGGAGGACAAGAAGAAGATAGTGGTTGAGCAATCGGGTAAGCTTCAGTATGAGCCGGTGGCCAAGGCTGTCCGATTTTTGGGCAGTCGCTTCTTCCAGGAGTTTCAAGGTGGCCGTCAACCCCAAAGCAAGACCCGCATCTATGACGTCAACTTCACGGAAGGCCCTGAAGAACCGACTTTGGGTTCCTCAGGGGCTGAGCGAGCATTTGCCGCTCAAAACCAGAGTCAGGATGAAGTCGAGCCAGAGCTTGACGCGGAGTTCATCGAAGTCATGGTTGCGCAGGAAGATCAGGATGCCCTCATGGTTGCTGGATTTGAGAACGAGCTCGAGGAGCTATTTCAAGATGTACCAGCCCTTCATGAGGCCATGTCCAGCTATGTGGAGGCCCGGCAGCGCTTGATGGACAAGCGCAAGACACGTGGCTTCTGGCCAGTCAAAGGCCGTGGAAAAGGAAAGGGCTTTGCAGGCTCTTTCAAAGGCAAGGGCAAAGGCAAGCGTGAACAGCTTCTGGCACGCATTGCAAGGAGCAACTGTCGGCTATGTGGCGAAAGAGGCCATTGGCGGGCAGAATGCCCAAATCGAGATCAAGGCGAGAAGAAGGAATCCGCCAACGTGGCCATGTCGGCCACGGTGGCTTCGGACAATGAAGTCGATGAGGTCTTCGAAGAGCAGGATCTCCCACAGGACCGACATCAATCGAATCCACAAGAAATCACATATGAAACCGCCTTTGTTCTCCACCTTGTTTCTCGTGAAAAAGCACAGCAAATGGCCAGTAGATTTTTGCATTCATTGCCCAATCCCCGAAGATATCACCCGTCAGGATTCGCCTCCAAAACAGCGGACACTTGTGAGTCCCTGTTCAGGAAGCCACATCGTGAGCATGAGACAGTGATCGCACCCCGAACCGTGGATCCACGTTTTTCCCAATTCTCTGACAAGTGCTGTGCCAGTGAATCCGTGGTCCTCAGCTGTGAGCAACAGGCTCACGCCATCTTGGACACGGGAGCCAGCAGGTGTGTGATCGGCCAGGTGACCCTGGATGAATTCCTAGATCACCTTGACCCCACCATAGTGGCTCAAATCAAGCGGTCCCCAAGCCAAGTGACTTTCCGTTTTGGGAATAACCAGACCCTGTCGAGTCAGCATCGCATTTATTTGCCTCTGCAACACGCTCATAAAGACAGTAAGGTTTGGCTTGCCATTGAGGTTGTACCTGGCCGCACCCCCTTTTTGTTTTCCAAGAAAGCATTTAAGCAGTTGGGTGGCGCTTTGGATACCGCCACGGACACATGCAGACTTGACCGACTCGCCAAAAGTCAAAGACTTACCTGCAGCGCATCCGGCTTGTATTTGCTTGACATGTCCAAATTGTGCCTCACGCCAGCACGTGATCAGAGACCTGCCCACATCCAATTTTGTATGCAAACCGAAAGTGTGAAATCTGAGGCGCCTGACGTGCCGATTGAGCATCCCCCCAAATCTGCTAATCAGGAGGGCAATTCTGCCACTTGGGGTAAGTGTCAGCAATTAACTGAAGGGAGTCAGATTAAATCAGGGGCAAGATTTGCTCTCCATAATGTCCGCCACCGTCAGCAACATGCCGCATCAGATCCATCAGTGAAATCACCGCATATGCCAGAGCCGATTGCCCAGATCAGAGCGCCTAAGCTCCCAGCCTCCAGACCCGTGCAGCATGGCATCTCACGATATGATGATGAACGCCTTGAAGTCGGTGTCCGAAGGGGTACTCAAGGTCCTGACCATGCTGCTTCAGATCATGATGAACTACATGGAGGAGGGAGATCAAGAAGGAGTGGAAGCCAAGCTCGAGCAGATGGCTGCCGAACTCCAAACCCAGAGGACGATCCTGCAGGAGCTGGCCCACCATCAAGTCCGTCGGCCAGACTCACCCACAGGCCAACCGCAAGTGAGGGGTCAACCGGCATCTCGGGCCAAGGCAGCCATGCCACCGAGTCGCCCGCCTGCAGCGCCCAGCATGCCCATGGAGAGAGTGGAGCGGATCCCGGACAACCGCTCAGAAGCCTCACATCAGTCTTGGCTCATGGCCGAGGAGGAGACCCAGGAACGCATCGCGTCGAACAATCTGGAGTTGGTACCTGTGCAGGAGCCTCGACATCCACCGTCACTGGTGGAATGGGGTGCTCGCCGATTCACATGGGGCAAGAAGCACAAGGGGTCCACGTACGATCAGGTGTATCGGACCGACCCGGGATACATCACCTGGTCACAGAGCCGATACCAATCCTTGCCTCCCGAGCAGAAGGATTTCGTGGATTACTGCAGCACGCGAGACAGACTGGGCGATCCGTGAAGGACCCAGCCAGATCACTGAGCATCCCCAGTTCTGTTAGAAATCTATGCCGAAGCCAATAGTACATTGACTCAGGTATGTCAGAACAACGGTGTTTCCGCCATCAGGTTTACCAAGGAAGACGGCGATCTGTCCACCATCACGGGACGTAAGATCCTGTGGCAGTGGATCAAGTGCTTGCAGCCCGAACACATTTGGGCAGCGCCTGAATGCGGCCCTTGGAGCAGTTGGTCCCGCTTTAACCAGTATCGAAGCGTGGAAGCTTTTGACAACATTTGGAATCAGCGTCAGGACCAACATGTCCATTTGCAATTGTGCAGCCTTTTGTGTCAGTACCAGGTCAAACGAGGACGCCATTTTCATTTGGAGCAACCCGTAGGATCTGTTCTTCTTGATCAACCCGCTGTGAAATTCATATGTGAACATTCCCGAAGAGCTGTGTTCGACATGTGCCATTTCAACCTGAAACACCCTGTGTCCGGAAAGGCCATTCAGAAGCGCAGCCAAGTGTGGACTACTTCAGCAAAGTTGTTGGAAACCCTATCCACTTGTGAGTGTTCCAAAGACCATGACCATGTTCCCATTGAGGGGTCAGTTTCCCTGGATGGCCAGAGTGTTGCACTCTCCAAGTGGTCCGCGCGCTACTGTGTGGGTTTCGCCAAGACTGTGCAGAAGTGTCTCCGGGAGGAGCCACATCACAATGTGCTTCACTTGGAAACCGCATGTGTTGCTTCCAAACATCCTCTCATTGGAGCCGAAGCAGAGCCGAAAGTCAAGAAAGCACGGATACTGCCTGAACATGCGGTTCCTCCTGCTGACAGCGGGGCATGTGGAAGTGGAGCTTCTCGTCCTGCGGCTTCCGGGTCAGATGGATCTGCACAGTCACCCAGTGTGCAGCAGCCAGAAGCGCCCACTTTGGATGTACCTGAACTGTCCGATGAGGTGTGGCGACCAGTGTTTCAGAAGGCACATGATGTAGCACCCCGGGTAGGTAACCAGAAACACATCACCGGCTCTGAGCTGTTTGGATTAGTGCAGGACCGATTGCCCGACTTCCAAATTCGAGAAATATTCGCGTGCCGGGGCACTGATCGATTCCAGACCCCAATCACAGCCTCTCCATCCGTGGAGATTCCGTTTCGAAAAACGCTCGCCATGCATCGACACTCCGGTAAGCTTCTGGATCTCGGTCTTGAAAATTGGCACAGCCTGACACGGCAAGACCGCATTCGCAAAAGCATTCCCAGTCGTTTAACTTTAACTATCTTCGGTAGTCAAGTGTCCCCTGAAATGCTTCAGCAAAGTTTGCGGCGAGGTGCGTCAAATACCTATGCACCGCCATCGAGACAGGTGCCAATTGATCTAGATCCGGAGCCGGTCACCTCTGACACTCGTGCAGGGCAAGTCTTTCGATTGAACGAGCCGAGCGCACCAACGGAACCAACCGGTGCACCCGCGGTATGTGAAGGTTGGGCACCGCCACCAATTCCCATTCATGGACCAAAATTTCGTCAACTAAATCCCGTAGAAAAGGCGGAACTCGTCAAGTTGCATAAGAACTTGGGACATCCCGATCCCAATGTGTTTGGTCATCATTTGCAAGTTCAAGGTGCACAGCCCCACATTGTGGAAGCCGCTCGTGAATACGTTTGCGATGCATGTGTCGAATCAGCCAAGCCGCGACATCAGCGTCCAGCCACACTGCATGATCCTAAGGATTTCAATGACACTGTAGGCATTGACGGTTTCTTTTGGCGAGGGCGAGCTGGTTTTCAGGTGCATGTCTTTCACTGCATTGATGAGGGTTCATTGTTTCACCTTGGCAAAAGGATTGAACAAGCCAATGCCGACCACGTCATTCCAGTGTTTCGCGACATGTGGTTCTCATGGGCAGGATGTCCTCAGTCACTGTACGCTGATCCTGCCGGAGAATTCGTATCCGAGCAATGGACCGCCTTTTTGCAGAGTCAGAATGTGAAAACTTTCACGACCACCGAAGCCTGGCAGAAAGGGCGTGTTGAAAGGCATGGTCAGGTACTTAAAGATATGCTAAGTCGCATGGATACCGACCAGACCATTCCCGACCTCGCTGCTTTCGATGCCGTGCTGCAGCAGTGCTTTCAAGCAAAGAACTCACTCAGCCGACACCGTGGGTTCTCACCTGAACAAATAGTCCTTGGAAAATCCACGAGATTACCCGCGTCAATTTGCTCTGATGAAAGCACAGCATCCCATGAGTTGGCTTTAGGCGAGGACCTTGAAGGTGAGCGCTTCCGAGCCAATCTTGAGAGACGCACACAAGCACGTAAGGCTTTCCTATTGGCTGACAATGAGGCCTCGATCCGAAGAGCGACCCTCCGCAGGAGCTGCCCCCACCGTGGTCACTTCCAGAATGGCCAATGGGTCCTATACTGGGTTAAAGGCCACGCGTAAATCGCACTGAGGTAGGTCGATGGTATGGTCCAGCTAAGGTAATCGCTCAGGAAGGGCAGTCCATTGTGTGGGTCAGCCATCAGGACAGGTTAATTCGATGCGCTCCGGAGAATCTGCGTCCAGCGTCCCTTCGGGAATGGCAGAGCACCCACGCAAGCCAAGGTCAAAATAGTGAAGCACCTCCTCCGTTCCGTTTCGCACGAAATCAGAACCCCGAATATGAGATAATCCTTCCCCCAAGCACATTACCGGTGCAACCTCCAAATACGGAAGGGTCAGAGCCTCCTCCTGAACCCGAGCACGAGGCAACACCAATGCCGAGTGTTGCACCCTCCAGGCAGGAGAGTGCTCAGCCTGATCCGAGCGCCGCTCCAGCCGAAGAGCCTCCATCAGAGGGATCCGACATGGATACAGGTGAATCAGGTGATCGCCCCACCGGTGATCAGGACCCCATCCTTCATTGCATGGAAATCCCAAATAGCAAAGCCAATCACCAGGATAGTCTGTGTATCTGGGAAACCCTCTCCAATGCCATTGGTAGTAGCTCAGACAATCATGTAGAATCTGTTCTGCTTGCTGAAGACGGCTTGCCCTTTATTCAGGAGCCGATGCAATGTGATCTGATTGAGCAAGCTTTTGTCTTGGAGATTCCCATGACCTCCCGTGACATAACTCGATGGATGAAGGAAAGTTCACCTGAGCAACTCATCAACGTTGCATCTGCCGGCAAGAGGGCTCGTGCCGAGGTCCATATTCGAGATCTCAAGGCCGAGGAACGGACTCTCTTTGAAGCAGCCAAAAAGCAGGAACTGTCCTGCTGGATCCAGACCAGTGCCATCCGTCCCATACTGCGGCAGAAATTGAATCCCGATCAAATTCTTGGCAGTCGCTGGGTACTCACCTGGAAAACTGCGGAGGACCTCCCAAATGGTCGCAAAGCAAAAGCCAGACTTGTGGTTTTAGGATACCAAGATCCCGGCCTCACTGAGGTTTTGAGAGATGCCCCCACCTTGACCCGTGAAGGCAGGAATACCATTCTTCAGTGTGTAGCATCAAATAAGTGGACCCTGTGTTCCTTTGACATCACAACAGCTTTTCTTCGTGGTAAAGCCGATGAGAAAAATCCTCTTGCTATGGAACCTCCAGTCGAGCTGCGACAAGCATTGGGCCTTCGACCGGACCAAGTGTGCGAGCTAGTAGGCAATGCATACGGTCGTGTGGATGCACCCTTGCTTTTCTATAAAGAGTTGTGCCATCAGTTGCGGTCTCTTGGATTTAAAACACATCCGCTGGAACCTTGTGTTCATTATTTGGAGACGGTTCACAACAGCAAACGTGTTTTACATGGCACCCTTGGAACCCATGTAGATGATGGAATCGGAGGTGGAGATTCATATTTCCGAAGCAAACTGGAGGACCTCCGGAAAGCCCTACCGTTTGGTTCTTTTAAGGAAAAAGAGTTTGTCTTCACTGGCATCCATCTTGAGCAACTCCCAGACCACTCAATTCGAGCTTCGCAACGTGAGTACATTCGAAGTATTCTTCCAATTGACATAGGTCGATCTAGGCGCCAAGAGCCTGAGAGTCCGGCTGCTGAATCAGAAGTCAGCAAACTCAGAGGTTTAATCGGAAGCCTGCAGTATGCGGTGTCTCACACTCGACCAGACTTAGCATCGCGTCTCGGAGAAGTCCAGGTGCAGATGTCTCGGCCGACTGTGGAAACTCTGCTCTCTGCCAACCGGGTTCTCCGCGAAGCCCAGGAGCATGAAAATGTTCGATTGACCTTTCAGGCAATTCCGCAACAAGATGCAACTTTCGTTTCCTTTGGAGATGCATCATTTGCCAGTCCCAAGCAATTGGCCTCCTTTCAGGGATCCCTCATTTGCACTACGAGCACCGAGTTAGATCAGAATAAACAGGCACCACTTTCTCCTTTGACTTGGTCTTCTAAGAAAATTGCCAGAGTGGTTCGATCCACTCTTTCAGCAGAAGCCTTCTCAATGTCCCGAAGTGTAGATCGCCTGGGTTGGATGAGACTCCTGTGGGGATGCTTGACGATCCCAGATTTCGCATGGCGTGATCCGGCCCGAGCATTTCGCATGATGCACCCGGCAGTAATCACGACAGACTGCAAGTCGCTGTATGACTTGGTTACACGAACAGCCATGCCTGCATGTGAAGAGTATCGCACCACTCTGGAAGTGCTATTGATCAAGGAACAGTGCCAAGAACATTGTTCTTTCCGTTGGATACCGACCTCAGTCATGCTTGCTGACGGATTGACCAAAGTCATGGATAACAGTCTGTTGCGCCAAGTCCTTCGACAGGGACACTACAGTCTGTTTGACGAGAAATCCGTGTTGCGCCACAATGCGCATAAGAAGCAAGCTTTGAGCTGGCTAAAGCAAAACACGTCAAGTCAAGAATAATTTTTAGGGAGTGTGATTTGCATTGAACACTTGTACAGACC
>CAUJNA010000459.1:156153-174299 GCA_963377175.1 Effrenium voratum
ATACATACATACATACATACATTACATACATACATACATTACATTACATTACATTACATTACATTACATTACATTACATTACATTACATTACATTACATTACATTACATTACATTACATTACATTACATTACATTACATTACATTACATACATACATACATTACATTACATTACATTACATTAGATTACATTACATTACACATACATACATACATACATACATACATTACATACATACATACATACATACATACATACATACATACATACATACATTACATTACATTACATTACATTACATTACATTACATTACATTACATATACATTACATTACATTACATTCATTACATACATTACATAACATACATACATACATACATTACATACATACATACATACATACATACATACATACATACATACATACATACATACATACATACATACATACATACATACATACATACATACATACATACATACATACATACATACATACATACATACATACATACATACATACATACATACATACATACATACATACATACATACATACATACATACATACATACATACATACATACATACATACATACATACATACATACATACATACATACATACATACATACATACATACATACATACATACATACATACATACATACATACATACATACATACATACATACATACATACATACATACATACATACATACATACATACATACACATACATACATACATACATACATACATACATACATACATACATACATACATACATACATACATACATACATTACATACAACATTACATACATACATACATACATACATACATACATACATACATACATACACATACATACATACATACATACATACATACATACATACATACATACATACATACATACATACATACATACATACATACATACATACATACATACATACATTACATACATACATTACATTACCATTACATTACATTACATTACATTACATTACATTACATTACATTACATTACATTACATTACATTACATACATTACATTACATTACATTACATTACATTACATACATACATACATACATACATTACATACATACATACATACATACATACATACATACATACATACATACATACATACATACATACATACATACATACATACATACATACATACATACATACATACATACATACATACATACATACATACATACATACATACATACATACATACATACATACATACATACATACATACATACATACATACATACATACATACATACATACATACATTACATACATACATACATACATACATACATACATACATACATACATACATACATACATACATACATACATACATTACATACATACATACATTACATTACATTACATTACATTACATTACATTACATTACATTACATTACATTACATTACAATACATACATACATACATACATACATACATACATTACATACATACATACATACATACATACATACATACATACATTACATTACATTACATTACATTACATTACATTACATTACATTACATTACATTACATTACATTACATTACATTACATTACATTACATTATTACATTACATTACATTACATTACATTACATTACATTACATTACATTACATACATACATACATTACGTACGTACGTACATACATACATACATGCATACATACATACACTACATACATACATACACTACATACATACATACATGCATACATACTTACATTACATTACATTACATTACATTACTTTACATTACATTACATTACATTACAATTACATTACATTACATTACATACATACATACATTGCATACATACATTACATACATACATACACACATACACACACATACAGTACATTACAGTACAGTACAGTACATAACATTGCATTGCATTGCAACACATTACACTACATACATGCATACATACATAGACACGCACATGCATACTCACACACACACACACACACGCATACATACATACAAACATGCCATTACATTACATTACATTACATCTTATTACATTTCATTACACTACATTGCACTCCATTGCAGTGGCGTATATATATATATACACACAGTTACATTCAGGCTCAAATATGTGTGCATACGCGTTCAACAGCTAGCTTTACAAACATGGACGTACAGCACTGTCATTTATGCCAGTGTGTAGAACCTCTACACAAATTTGCAGAACGGGCTTGGGCGCTGCTTACGCGCTCTCGGCATCCATTCGATTGCATGAAACGGGCCATGCAAGCCGGGCATCTATTGGCGAAAGCAAAAATGAGGGAAACTCGTGTTGAGACATGTGACTGTGTATCTAAATGAGGAACCACTCCGCTCAAACTACCCCTTTGAATGGGACACCTTTCTATGCTGTGGCATATACTCATTGCATGCAAGCTTGAGGATCCAGGGGCACTTATCAAGCACGCAGTTCTCTCCTGGTCCGAATCCGGGCTCCGCGTCTCCTCGTCCTGCCAAATCCGAGTCTGCTTAGGTCCATACTCCAAGAGGTTCATTGGTGAGGTGGCTGGATCACAGTTCACCCTGAACTGAGAAATGCACAAACGAGCCAAGACAGCAACCTGCATCAGGGGTGAATTTGGTCAGAATCTTTATGGTTGTGTGAACTCTTTAAAGAGCTAGCCCCGAGGCAAAGGTGTCTTTTGATCGTGGCGCAGATCACAAAGCTTGGCCGCATCTGGGGTGCACAAAGAAGCAGATTTTCAGATTCGGCTTCATACAGCGCTACAACATAAAACTGCTTTGGAAGAATTTTGGCTGTCTGAACTCCCAGAAAGGGTTCACCCCAACCCCCCAGGTCAGGAAGTGGTCCTTTGACCACTCCGTCCCACCACATTCCCAAAATGGACCCCCCGTTGGGTTGGTACGAGGCTAAGGCATCCAAAAGGAAGCCGCTGCCATTTGGCCATGGGTCAAAATCCCGAACCAGTGAACATCCCAAAAATACAAAAATAGGTTCTAAAATGGGTGGTGCACCTACGACAAGAGTCGACGTCCCGGTCCGACAGCTCCTCGAAGTCCTCCTTCGCCTCGCGCGCCGCGACTTGGCCTCGGCTTCTAGAGACAATCCGAAGCGGGCGAGAAGTTTCTCGGGCCCTTTAAAGGGGGGCACCACAAGGGTGAGTTCAACAGTGCTTCAGCTATATAGGTGAGCGTGAGCGTGTGCGCGCTGAACTGAAAGGAAAGCGAGCATTTTGGGGGTCCTCTATTGTGACCCACACACACAAACACACACACACACACACACACACACACACACTTATCTCGAGAGGCTTCACTAGCCGAGATGCAAAACGCAGTCAGTAAAAATGCTTGAATGCAAATGCAAATCAACAGGTCACAACATCGACACCGAACAGGAAGCAACAGCGACAAACAGAAACCGCAAAAAGAATCAGGAAAGAGGGTCAGGAAATAGGCAGGTACGCCGGATTGATCAGATCCGGTATCCACCGAAATGCCGTAGCTTCATTGGACTGGATAGGCAAATCGGCTCCAGTCCCCCTGCAATGTGGAATTTCCGTCCGTGCTCCAGGACGCTTCACACACACGGAGCCCCAACTGGGGCGACATCACTTGTGCAAGGCCCATTGAGTCTTGCAAGCATCAATTGTGCGAGAAAGTCTTGTGGCGATGACTGACCACACATACTTGGCTTTGGAATTGGTCTTAAGGGAACGGAGGAGTTCAATCTCTCCCTCAGTCCAAGGCTGCGAGGCTTCAGGTTCGGCCTCAGTAGAGGCATCAGTCCTGGTCGATGTGGTAGCTTCGCTTGGTCCACGAGCAGGTTTTGGATGCCGTAGATCGTGAGGAGACCAAATCACGTGCGCGGCGAGCTCCTTTTTCGCCGGGAGAAGACGAAGGAGGGGTGGGCGGAGCCCAATGATCAGGGAATTGTTCGTCATGATCAGTGGGAAGGTGTTCATCTGGAGCATCAGGAGGTGGCTCAAAGAGGTCCTCAATGGCGGGGTTGAGCGTGGCCTCCGGTGCCAAATCAGGTTCGGCAGTCGGACTCTCAGTGAACTCGCGGATGGTGGCGATGCCTTGTTGGGCAATGCCAAGGATGAGTTCGAAGTCTTGGAGCAGCTGGCGTGCTGTGTTGGTATCCATGCTCGCAACGGATTTTGGTCAAACAGTCAAACAGCTGCGGCACGAAAATCAGGTCAAATCTGTCAGGGTGCAAAGGCAGAGAAGAAAACCAGTGTGGTTTCGCAAAGGACGGTTTTTCTTCTCTTTGTAAGGTGAAACCGTGTTGGAGGTACAACCTCTTCAACATTGCAAGATCCTGATCTCGCTGAAATTCAGGAAAGGAAACTCGGCTGATCAGCGTGCGTCTGGAATAATATCCAGATTCCTTATGTATCATTGGTGCGGCTGACTTGACGGAGAGCATGTTGTGCTTCTCATGCGAGGGAATGAAGGAGATGGTGCTGCTTGTGAGGTTCAGTCGGAACCCCAAGAAGTCCAGGGCGGCTTCTGTTTCCAGGAAGATGTCTCCTCCATAGAAGTGTTCGTCGCACAGTATGTTGGCTGCCGGAGTCGAGAGCCACCTGGGGGTTGCGATCACGAGTCTGTTGTCCACGTAGCGGAGCAGGAGAGTATCTTCAACGGAGCGAAGTCCCGATGTGGTGTGAGTGTTGGTCCAACATTGTTCGGCGACCGCGATCACCATCAAACAGAGAGCTGGGGACGCGGGGGATCCCATCGGTGCCCCACGTGTTTGCCTGAATGAACGAAGGCCGACAGAGAAGATCTGCATGTCAAGGGTGGCCTGAATGATCTCGGGGATGTCGTCGAGCCACAGGGTGCGTTGTGTGGGTTTGTGTCGGCGACGGCGTCCGTTGTAGACGCGGGTGATGGCAGAGGTGTCAAGTGTGTCCACTGTGAGGTGTGTGGTAGAGGAGTGTGGTTGTCGTTGTCGGTACCAGGTTAGCAGTAGTCGCCAGGCTGCTAAGAAGCGGTCTTTGTCGATGGAGGTGAAAAAACCGGAAAGGTCCTGGTTTCGGTAGTCCAAATGGGTGTGGCCGAGGCTTAGAAACTCGTGCAAGGACCGCATGAGTTCAAAGAGGTCGCCACCTGAAAACGCGTCAGGGCAAGCCGTGGCCACCATGCTGTGGAGGAGCTTGGCGAGAGCGTCGAGCATGGGTCGGAAGAAGGCGCCAATGAAACTGATGATGGGTCGGGCAGTGGTCCAGTTCTTCTTCCTCTTCGGGAGGATGTAGGCGTTGGCTGGCCTTCCGAATCCGGTCACGGCCCAAGGATAGCGGCCGCGGAATCTGGTGACAATGGTTTCTCGTAGTCGTTGGTGGATCTCAATGGCAGGGACCGGCAGAGGGGCGAAGATGGCAGGGTCCGCAAAAGTGGCTTCCAACATCTTGCCGTAGAGAACGGGACAATAGATCATGAGTCGGGAGTCCGCATGGTCTTCGCAATGGCGGACAAGGGGTTCCAGGGTATGCAGAGCCCGTTGGACGTGGGCGTGAAGAAAGTACTGTGATGTGTGTGAAAGGTGGAGGTCGAAATGGAATTCGACAATAGTAGTGAGGGTTGATGGGTCGAGCGCGGGTAGGTTGTTGGTCCTGGCCCAGTGTTGAAATGCCTGGGTCAGGCGACTCATCAAGACCCCTCGTGGAGGAAAGAAGGAGTTGCGCATCGATCCGGATAGCATGTGGGCAGTGTCGGAGTCGAACAGCTCATGGGTGTCTGCACCGGAGAAAAGAAGGTGTCCGTCATGCTTCGGGAGGGATGGGTGTTGTTGGGCGAGGTCGGTGCATGTGCAGGTTGTTTCACCGAGACTCCAGGTTTTTGCTGCCTGGAGATGTGAGAACAAGGCACTGGAGAGTCTCCGATGTGCCTTGAAGACAATGCGTGGTTGTGCCATGTGAAACGGTAAAGCGCTGCGAGTGGTAGATCGAATAAACCCGCGAAGTTGGGTTAAAAGCAGGGATCGGAAAGAAGGATGGGCGAGGAATGGTGCAAGCATCGGTCTGGAGGGGCCAGGTGGAATGAGGCCCCGGAATCGTAAACTGGATCGAATGGCGGACAGGCATGCCTGGTGGTGTGGTTCAGGCAGGTGCGTGGCTATGCGATGAAGGACATAGAGAGCGGCGGGTGGGAAGTCTCTGCTCCGTATGTAACGGATGGCATCAAATCGTCGTAGAGTGTTGCTGCCAAGATCGCCCAAAAATCGCCACAAATCTAGGCGGTTGTTCATGCGCTTGGCCAGGAAGGCCTGTTGTAGGGCGATGGGTAGTCGTAGTCGGCGGCGTTTTCGCCAGATGGTGGCGAAGCCCATGTGCCGGGATTGGGAGAAGTCCAATTGGCGTGTGAAGCCCGTGCGTGGCCGGAAATGTCTCTCGATGAAGCCAAAATTGAGAGACGGTTGCAGTTCCTGGATGTAGAACTGTTCAGTGGCAAATAGGTCCGTTGCTGGAACGGCAGTGTGAATGGGCACCGAGGTGTAGTGGTGGAAAATGTCAAAATGTGCCCACCACCGGACTGCTAGTTCGGCATTGACCAGATGATGTCGCTGAACTTGGAGTAGTTTGCGAAGTCGGCTGTGGTCCCGTGCCATGAGGGAGGTGCGAGTGGCTCCGAGGTAGAAAAAGGTCTGCCACTTTGGATGGCTGGTGAATCTCAGATAAACCGCTGAAGGGACAAGCTGAGAAGAGAAATCGGAAGCAGGGTTGTCCAGGCCAAGTCGAGTAAGCAGGGCTTTCAGTCTGCCGGAACCACAGGAGAGATGGCAGACGTCAAGTAGCTGAAGCTGTGCGAGTAGCCAGGAGCAAAAATGACGTGCGGTGACGTCATCGGTTGGGAAGAACCGAAGAGTGAAACGGAGGACAGTGAGAAATTGGCAGCAGTGGTGTTGCCAAAATTTGTGCTGCCTGGCTGTGCGTCGTTGTCGGTGTGCTGTTGAGAGTCACTGGTAGAAGTGACTCGCAGCGGCCAGGATGCGGCCCAAGGCCGATGACCCCAGTTTTGATAGGGTTCGCACCGGGATGCCCCATAGCACAGCGGCTCGTTCGAGTTGGGCTCTGGTGTCGGAGTCCAGTGTGGTTGCCCATTTTGCGCAGTCGTTGGACCAGCTTTTTAGGACTTGCTTGCTCTCTTTGCTGGTTTTCTGGGAGGTGATCCATCGCTGGACTTTGGTGTCGGAAAGGTCGGGTGGGAAGTTGTTGGTGAGCCATTGGCAAGCGTGGGGAGGTGGTTGGAGCAAGTCGCGGGGCTCCTTCCAAGTGGGTGGGGAGGGGGGATGGGGAGGGGTCGGGGTGCCGCCGTGGGTGGAGGGGTCATGAGGGTTGCCGCCGAGGGTGGGGGGAGCCGGGGGGGGTTGGGAGTCGTCTGCAATGCGAGTGGGCAGGGGTAGGGCGGGGGATCCGTCCTGCGGTGATGCGTCAAGTGTAGTCAACCGTGGTCGCTTCATGCCGAAGTCCAGGAGGGAGGCCTGAGATGGATCGGCTGGGCGTTTGTTGGATGAGGTGGGTGTGGGGGGGAGAGGGGGGGATGAAGCCTGCTGGGCGAGTTGGTTGTGTGCGTCAGCAAGCTGTTGCTGAAGCTGGAGTATGGTGGCCGCGGAGGCCGGATCGGCCGTAGTGGTGGGTCGGAGGGAGATGAGGAAGTCGAAGATCTTGTTGGTGAGTAGCTTCATGGCTGCTGGTTTGGTGGTCGAGGCGCCCTCCTGCGTGGCTACATGGAGGGCGAGGGCGTCCAGGTCGAGGTGCCGTTGTCGGATTTGGCTGAGTAGTCCAGCAGCAAACACTGATTCCGGCATCGACTTTGCGACAACGATGCGGACTTCGCCTCCGTGGGCGAGGTGACGCAACCACCAACTGTTCCACTGTTCGTGCATGAGGTGGAGGAGGGGGACGCGAGCGATGTCTTGTCCCTCGATGCCCATTTGCCGAGTAAACGCGGTGTGCGTTATGACCTTGGGCAGGTCGTACCCCGCGACGCGGGTGGTGTCGTAGTGATCGTCGCCAGGGTTGAACTCGGCTGGTGTTGGGACTGAGTGGACGGGTCGAAGTGCCGGGGGAGGTTTGGTTTGCGAGGCGGTGGAGGGGGAGGGGGAAGGTGGAGGGCGGGTGAAGTTGCCGGGGGGAGGGGGGGGAAAGGGGTTGCCGCCGGGAGGGGGGGGGAGAGAGCCGCCAAAGGAGGGAGGACGAGGGCCGGGGTGTGGTGGGAAATGGGGACTAGGTTGGCCGTAGGTCTGACAGGGAGTCGGATGTGTAGTTGGCGGTGTCCATGTCGTGGAAGAGCATCCGTAGGAAGGTCCGGACAGGGCCCCGCACGGGTTTCCGGCCATGTTGTTGCCGTACATGATGCCGTGATGATGGGATGCCGTGGGCGAAGGCTGCGGTGGTAAGTTTTGCCTTTGGAGCATCGGAACCAAACCTCGAGGGGGTTGGAAAGCCATGCGAAAAACACGGGGGAAAAGGAAAGTTCGAACCAAAAAGCTGGTGAGCGGAATCAAGCGGGTAAGGTCACAAGGCGAGAAAACGGTCGCAGAAAGGCAGAACAGCAAAGCAAAGAAAAAAGGCGATCAAACAGTGCACCAATTCTTTTCCTGGTTGGGTGGAAGATGGTACACTTGCGCCCCGCTAAGCCGGGCGCTGCAGCGCGATGCCTCTCAGCATCGCAAACTTGGAGTGAAGGCACCACTTTTTGCCTCGGCGGCATGCGAAGTGGCGCCGCACGTTGTGTTGATCCTCGTGGCTTCCCCCGGATTCGAGGATTTTGTGCTGATTGATGGAGCGTAGTTCCCCAAAAGCGATGGCGCCGAGTTGAGACTTTCCGATTGTAAAGTTCTGCAAGAGCTGGCCGAGCGTGTCGGGCGTGCATGCCGTGGGGGTGGCCTGAGCGTAGCATCCAAAGCTCGGGTAGTCATGGTTCTCGGGCCTCCAAGCAGCGGGTCGGATCATGTTCTCATGGCACATGCGGCGCGCTCGATCCGGGGTGGTGCCGTGCACATACATGACAGCGTGATGGGAGGCCGTGCCGGATCCAGCTTCCGGGTCTCCGCCAGCAACTGGCCAAGGATGAGGTCGGGGAAACCAAGTGGTTGCGAACACCATGCCGTGTGATTCCCGTCCCAAGAGGTGGTAGAAGCTGGGATCGAACGGTATGGGATCATCCGTGTCCATGGTTCGCAGTTCCCAGCATTCCGCGAGGAGATCGGCATGTGAAGGTGGCAAGGCAGGGTCCAGGTCCATCAAAATGGCCTTAGTCTGTTCCATCCTGGAGATGTCCAAGGCTGGAAGCGGGTCCAGCTCCCCCAACTCCCTAGGCGTGGGAACTCGCAGCGGGTCAGTCTTGGCCGTGTCCATGACGTTTCTCCATAGATCAAGCCACCGGTTGTCGGAAGTGGTGGTGGCGTTGATGTCCGCCTCCGATGGAGGGGGATCCAAATCACCGGTGTTGTCGGAGGGGGGTTGGGGAGGGTGAGGAGTAGCCGGCGTGGGTCGGGGAGGGGGAGGGGGAGTGGAAGTGAAGGCCGCCGCAGGTGCTGGGTGAGGGGGCAAGCTAGTGTTGTGGTGGCCGGTGCGGGAAGTGGGGTGGGGTTGCTGCCCATGGTGCTGCAGTGACCAGGACGATCGTTTGTCCTGGTTGTTTCGGTGGCCGGTGTGGCTGGCGCCATGGTGGTGCATGTCCCAGCGGTTTTTGTTCTGTGGTGGGTATCCCCACGATTGGTTCCGCCAGTGTGAGGAGGACCATTGAGACTTGTTGGGATCCTTCCCGGAAGTGCGCCAGGAGTCCTTCCCGGAAGTGCGCCAGGAGGTGGAATCATGAGTAGTGTGAGTGGGTCGGTGCGAAGTCGTGGCACTGGGTGCAGGGGAGTGTCGATGGTGGGACCTGTGTCGGGGGGAGCGGGAGCGGAGGGAGACAGTGGAGTGGTGTGCACGTCGGGAGTGGTGGAGTGTCGGGAAAGGGAACGTGACCTGCTGTAGCTGCGGGATCGTCGGGTGTCGTGTCGTCGGTGCGACTTGTTGTGCCTGCGATGGTGGCTGGTGTGGGAGTGGGAGTGTCGGTGCTGCCTGTGGCGGGAACGGGATCTGCGAGAGTGGGGATGGTGCCGAGTGTCCGGGGGAGGGTGGTTGGTTGAGGAGGTAGCGGCAGGAGCCGCAGCGGCAGCTTCGGGCGCGCGCGCCGGCTGAGGCTCGGGCAGTGAAGATGGCATGCTGCTCTGAGTCATGAAAGGCATGATGGTGCCAGGTGCCAAGTTGCCGTAATTGGGAGGGCCACCGTAGGGCATCATGGCCATCGGGTTGCCAAAATTCGAGAGGCCGCCGTAGGGCATCATGGGGAAAGGTGTGAAGGATGCCGTCTGCGAGTTGGGCGACGGTACAAGGTTCATGGGCTGCGTCATCTGGGATGACAGCTGCAAGTTCGGTCCACAATTGCCTGGTGAGCCGGACGCGGTGCCGGTCGCAATGCTGTGCAGGAGCGAATGCATCATGTCATAGAGCTGGTGTCCAGCCATCTCGCAAGGGAGAGAGAAGGTTGGAAAGGGGTGAAAACAAAACCACACCTGCAGCAGAAAAGCGTCAAAGGTGCAAATGCATGCGAGCCAACTTCAACCTGCGAATCGAAACCAAACAGAGGGAATTCCACCAGGGGACCGCCAAAACCCCGCGGCAACGGCAAAAGTTTTCACAGAAATGCATGCGAGCACACAGGGGTTCTCAGAGGTGCCTGTCAAGTGGCCTCATGAAAGTGCCTCATGTGGCTATGCCGATGAATCTGAACTGAACTCATCCGAGACGAAAGCTTCCATGAACGCTACGAATTGCAGAGTTGGTGTATGACCAACTCGTCACTGGCGCATGAAGCTTAGGAGCCTGAAACCTCGTGGGTGCAGCCTTGCTTCAAAGGCAGGCAGTGCAGGCAGTGCAGGCGCATGAAACCAGCAGAGCACCAGTAGGGTGCGGAATACCTTAAGACCTCAAGCTGCAGCCTTGATCGTGGTCAAACGCGCTGAACTGAACTGCAGCTTGAACTTGAACACTTGAACGGTCTTCCCCTCGCAGGGGGCTCCCGCATATGGCGAGTCCAGCCCACAGCGCCATGTCGGACAGGCCGTGGGTAAACACACTTATCTCGAGAGGCTTCACTAGCCGAGATGCAAAACGCAGTCAGTAAAAATGCTTGAATGCAAATGCAAATCAACAGGTCACAACATCGACACCGAACAGGAAGCAACAGCGACAAACAGAAACCGCAAAAAGAATCAGGAAAGAGGGTCAGGAAATAGGCAGGTACGCCGGATTGATCAGATCCGGTATCCACCGAAATGCCGTAGCTTCATTGGACTGGATAGGCAAATCGGCTCCAGTCCCCCTGCAATGTGGAATTTCCGTCCGTGCTCCAGGACGCTTCACGCACACACACACACACACACACACACACACACACACACACACACACACACACACACACACACACACACACACTCACTGTGGAATGTCCATTACCATTCTCATGGAGATTATGAGAAAGGGGATTCGACCAAAGCGGACGCGCAAGGAAATCTGCATAGGTTGCCTTTCAAAATATCTCTAAAGCTCAGTTCATCAAGCGCAACTCCTTCGGAAACGTTTGCAACACCAGCCATGCCCGGTGTCCTAGTGGAAAAATCGACACAGGTACATAACTAGAAAGCTGCAAGTGGAATTCCTCGATTTTGAACCAAGCATAAACAACCGTGACCAATAGTTCTGTTGCGGGAGAAGCCCCCTTGGGTTTGGTTTTCACGACAAACCGGACAAGGACACCAACCATCAAAGCCGCAGCCGACTTTCGGCTTCAAAAACACATCTGAATGGCCGACCCAAGGAGGTAAGCCGCCCCACCTGGCCCCTTCCGCTCCCTTCGCCCTCCCCCCCCCTCCGCTTGCCGCGAAGGGGCTGAAGGACCACCGTGCGTTGACTTCCTGGAAAGGGGGGAAGGGGCGAAGGAGCGATTCTCCCACATTCTCAAAAGGTTGCCGACATCTGGTTGTTGAAACGGGTATGTTTCAGTATCAGAGTTTGCCCCAACATGAAGGTGTTTTGTTTGGTTTTCCGGACAAGCCTGAAACAGGATACCCCCAAACAACAAGGCACGCCCTGCAAACCTGTTTTGGCACTTGCGGTCCTCCAGCGCCTTCTGCCATGCCGCCGCGATCGCCTCGCGGAACTGCTCTGCCAAGAACATCCGCCGACCTGAAAGCGGGGGGGGGGGTTAAGGGAAGGGCAGGCGCAAGGGAGAGGATATGGCTGAATTTGTTGTGGGTTTGCGACAAGAATTGTGCACGCTTAAAGAAAAACATGTGTTTTTGGTTGGTGTTGGATTTCCTGGGTTGGAAAAGGAAAACCACCGGACACCAGGAGTGCGGAAAGGGTTCCATTTTGGCCAGGAGATGTTCACATGTTGCCTGATTCGAAGAATCCAAATCCTCCTTAATCAACTGATCGTTCGAGAGAGAGAGAGAGAGAGAGAGAGAGAGAGAGAGAGAGAGAGAGAGAGAGAGAGAGAGAGAGAGAGAGAGCGAGAGAGAGAGAGAGGGGTCTCGAGAGGTGGAGCCGAGAGGTGGAGCCGAGGCAAACTCCTTATATTCCCCCTTCAACATTGCCCCACCAAAAGAAAGTTCCCCCTGAGCCCCAAGCGGGCCGTGCCAAGTTGCATTTCTGTTGGAAGGATCCCTCAAGGGATCATTCTTCCAGGCCATGAAAAGGAACAATGGTGGAAAGGAACAATGGTCGGAGTGGAGGCCTCAGGTTTCCAGGCCAAGCTCCACGTCACCCAGAAAACCCTCCGATCAGAAGTTTTGATGGCCTTGCTCTCTTCGTTCAGGGCGGTTCCAATCGAAGGCGGGGAAAAGACGACCAGAGCAAAGGGTTTGGTAAGATAATGGAACCACCTTGAGCAAACGCACATGCTAAAGTGTCCTATGGCTGCAAATCGCTGGCTTTGACACAGAGGTCCAACTCGAAATACGGCTTGCACCCCTTTTGCGATATCTGGTCAAGATGACCAAATCAAGCACCCAAAGTCTTGAGACCCCAAGTCCAACGCTCAGTCCAAGAATAAAGCGGCCCCTGGCGACAGAAACCAAAACCCCGCAACTTTCACTCCTTCCACCCCCTTCCCCCAACACCCCGCAGGTCGAACTCCAAAAGGGCCACGGGGCGTGCTTGCGAGGCCGGGCGCGAGAGGCTGGAGCTCAGTGGATTCTCAGAGTCCTCCTCAAGCGACAGCCGAACCCAAAGAACCTGTGCGGAGGTAGCCTTCAGGGGGAGAGGTGCAAGGATTCTCCTTCAGGGCGGACGAGGCGGCGTCACAGGGTCCGCAAGCAACAAACCAAAGGGAAAGTGAAAGTGGACGTCTGCAGGGGTCATGGTCTCCCCCATGTTCCAGGTGTGGGACAGCACATAGCTGTCGGAAGAACAAGGCGGGGCCTGTGCCAGGGCAAATGGGCAAGGGAGGTCGAAACGGGAAGTAGAACTAGGGGTGGGTTTGACCACCAAATGATTCCAATCCAATTTTTGAGCAAATCTTATGTAGGAGGCATCTCATCATTTCCTTTTGGGTTAAGCTCCCTTCCCCCCCCCCCCGCCCCGGCGTCCGAATTTGAGGCAAAATCAAAACCTGGTGCTATAGCGTCCTGTCATGGGTCAAAAGGGCAGATAGCCGCGCCTATTTGTGATTTGGACTGTCCCTTGTTCACCTTCTTTGTACTCAGGCTTTAGCACTTCGCCCCAACCTTCGGAAATGCCACAAAACGTCTCCCCCCCCCCTCCCCCCCAAGAACAAAGCAACCACCGGAAGTGTTCAGGAATCCTAGCCGCCTTTGAACCCTCTGGAACCCTACCTCATCACCAGCAGCAATTCCCCCCCTCCCAAAAAAACATCTTTACAAATTGGAATAGAATAAGCAACCTCCCCCTGCCAACCTATCCCCGGCCGAAGGGCTAGGGTTCGGCAACGGCCTGTATTTTTTCCCAGGTTGGTCGGGGCAGTCCCGACCCAGAAAAGCCGCAGAGGTTTCACCCTTTCGAAGAAGCGCAGCAAGGTCCCGAGTTCACTTCTTCAAAGAAGCTTGGTCGCCCAAACCACCAAACAAAGGAAAAAAAGCACCACCACCACCACCACCACCAGAACCACCACCTCCTCCAAAAAAAAAAGGAACGAAAAAAACAGGAAGCCCCGCGCCCCAACTAGCCGCCCCTCCTGGAAGGCCGCGTCTGCGTCCTGAACCACCTGCCTGCTCGGGTCCTTGGACTTCTCCTAGTGACTGAGAAATCCCACCCTGGACTTTTTCCTTTGTTGCAACCAAACGTTCCCAAAAACCATCTGAGTTCTTACATGATGTCTGAGGTTCAAAGTTTCTCCTCAACTTCAAGACACCTAGGTGGATCATGGTGAGGGGGGAAATGTTCCTTGTTGTTTCTCTGTGAGGAGCAACGTGTTCATCATGGTTTGCCCAAAAATGAGTGGGAAGAAAAAAACAGTCGAGTGGGTGTTTGGGTGAAGCTTACTCCTTTCATGGGCTTTCGGTCGTTTCG
Source organism: Effrenium voratum (assembly GCA_963377175.1). Classification (NCBI taxonomy): domain Eukaryota; class Dinophyceae; order Suessiales; family Symbiodiniaceae; genus Effrenium; species Effrenium voratum. Next base: position 170,794 of record CAUJNA010000459.1, read on the forward strand.
GGGAGACAAAACCGTGAGGTCCATCTTTTGCCTTCCGCCCCTTCAGTCCCTCAAGTCCAACTGCAGAAAGGAGAACCTGAACACAACTCGTCCGCTAAAAGCTCGCCGCTTCTTCCTCATGCAGCTCCATGCAACGCAACTCGAGATACATGTGAAAACCAACAAAAGGTTCAAGCAAGCACAGACTGGAAGGAACGACTGTGCGGCCAAGTCAAACAGATTCGTTGGGTCCCTTTTTCTAATGAAACAGGAGGAGCGCTAAGCTTGGGAATTCCTGAAACCAAAGGGCAAAACTCCCGGCAGAAAAACAACAAAAAAAAGACAAAGCCCCGTTGACTGGCTCCTTAGGTCGCCGCTTCCCCATCGCATTTAGGCCTTCGCTCTCGAAAGGTCTGTCCTTTTTGGGCTTGGGCTGCGGGAACAGCAGTGCAGTGCTCTCTGCCGCCAGCTCCTCTCCGACGAAAAACTGTTTTTTCCCGGAGCTTTAGCTCATAAACGAATGGGGGGAAGGCCCTGCCCCGGGCTTGCTTTGCCCCCAGCTGAGCCCGTGACAATCTGTCCAGTTTAGATAGTGCACATATCTAGAAATACTTGACTGCATACCCGTGTATATGTGTTGAATCTGGAACGAAATCCCACACGCTTGCCAGGTGCCCGAAGAATATGTGGGCTTGCAACAAAGCAGAAATGAGTATTCAGCCCAAAGGATTGACCTTCATCATTTTGTCAAGTCCAAGGAGAATTGCCTCGCAAACCCTCAAAATGATCATGAACTCCAAACACAACACACAAGCACTTGGAGGGGCTGGACACTCCAAACGAACCAAGAGTGCAAAGCACTCGCTTACTCTGTTTCTTGAATCTTGAATCGCATGTTGCTCCTATTTGTTGTCAATAACAGAATGTCTTGCTGTCTTGAATTCCAAACATTGATCCGGCAGCGTTTTCAGGAACAAACCTTCTAATTAGCAATTTAGGCCTGTGCTTCGTCACATTACACGCTACTTCCTTCCCACAGAAGATTTTCATCACGCGAGTGTGCGCAAGTGTGGATCCATGGGGGATCCAACACGCAGCTGCAAAAGCCGCAGTGAGTTAGGGAGCTGCATCTAAACCCCTCGAATCCTCTCAGACAAACGCAACCATCGTAGGGATATGAGGTCCGATATAGCCGACACGGCAAAACAAGTCGCTCGGTCTTTCTCCAACATGGATTCATAGTTTAGAGTCTTTAGACTAATCAAGCGTTGGGTCGCCATGGTTTCGGTGCTGACTCCACAAGTCGGAGTAAATCTCCACACATTGCAAGCCCCGTTTTGGTGTCTGTGTCCAATTTTAACAAAAACTGTGCAGGGCAACCTTTGAAAGGGTACAACAACTCGACCACTACAGCACAAGATGTCAGATCCAGCCGATTTTCGCGCTGCGCCGACTAATGGTTCCCTCTCCTTGACGCGGAAGAGGCCGCGGGGCTCAGGAACCTTCTCCTGTTTCGGATTGGTCGCCTTTGGAAGCAGAATTCCAAGCGATGGGGTTAGAGGAGTTGGTGGTTTGGATTGGTGGTTTAGAGGTGTGCCGGTATCCTCAAATCAAACCAGGGGTTCAACTCCCCAAACCAATCCAAACCAACAGTTGGAGGTAACCGGACTTGATGTTTGCTTCTGGAGAAAGCTCAAAGGAGATGTATGTGTGTGTGCGCGCGCGTGTGATTTACCCACGGTGTCTTCAACCCAGTGTGTGTTGTGTGTGTGTGTGTGTGTGTGTGTGTGTGTGTGTGTGTGTGTGTGTGTGTGTGTGTGTGTGTGTGTGTGTGTGTGTGTGTGTGTGTGTGTGTGTGTGTGTGTGTGTGTGTGTGTGTGTGCGGACTTGATGTTTGCTTCTGGAGAAAGCTCAAAGGAGATGTATGTGTGTGTGCGCGCGCGTGTGATTTACCCACGGTGTCTTCAACCCAGTGTGTGTGTGTGTGTGTGTGTGTGTGTGTGTGTGTGTGTGTGTGTGTGTGTGTGTGTGTGTGTGTGTGTGTGTGTGTGTGTGTGTGTGTGTGTGTGTGTGTGTGTTGTGTGTGTGTGTGTGTGTGTGTGTGTGTGTGTGTGTGTGTGTGTGTGTGTGTGTGTGTGTGTGTGTGTGTGTGTGTGTGTGTGTGTGTGTGTGTGTGTGTGTGTGTGTGTGTGTGTGTGTGTGTGTGTGTGTGTGTGTGTGTGTGTGTGTGTGTGTGTGTGTGTGTGTGTGTGTGTGTGTGTGTGTGTGTGTGTGTGTGTGTGTGTGTGTGTGTGTGTGTGTGTGTGTGTGTGTGTGTGTGTGTGTGTGTGTGTGTGTGTGTGTGTGTGTGTGTGTGTGTGTGTGTGTGTGTGTGTGTGTGTGTGTGTGTGTGTGTGTGTGTGTGTGTGTGTGTGTGTGTGTGTGTGTGTGTGTGTGTGTGTGTGTGTGTGTGTGTGTGTGTGTGTGTGTGTGTGTGTGTGTGTGTGTGTGTGTGTGTGTGTTTGTGTGTGTGTGTGTGTGTGTGTGTGTGTGTGTGTGTGTGTGTGTGTGTGTGTGTGTGTGTGTGTGTGTGTGTGTGTGTGTGTGTGTGTGTGTGTGTGTGTGTGTGTGTGTGTGTGTGTGTGTGTGTGAGTGTGTGTGTGTGTGTGTGTGTGTGTGTGTGTGTGTGTGTGTGTGTGTGTGTGTGTGTGTGTGTGTTTTGTGTGTGTGTGTGTGTGTGTGTGTGTGTGTGTGTGTGTGTGTGTGTGTGTGTGTGTGTGTGTGTGTGTGTGTGTGTGTGTGTGTCTGTGTGTGTGTGTCTGTGTGTGTGTGTCTATGTGTGTGTGTCTATGTGTGTGTGTCTATGTGTGTGTGTCTATGTGTGTGTGTCTATGTGTGTGTGTCTATGTGTGTGTGTCTATGTGTGTGTGTGTGTGTCTATGTGTGTGTGTGTGTGTGTGTGTGTGTGTGTGTGTGTGTGTGTGTGTGTGTGTGTGTGTGTGTGTGTGTGTGTGTGTGTGTGTGTGTGTGTGTGTGTGTGTGTGTGTGTGTGTGTGTGTGTGGGTGTGTGTGTGTGTGTGTGTGTGTGTGTGTGTGTGTGTGTGTGTGTGTGTGTGTGTGTGTGTGTGTGTGTGTGTGTGTGTGTGTGTGTGTGTGTGTGTGTGTGTGTGTGTGTGTGTGTGTGTGTGTGTGTGTGTGTGTGTGTGTGTGAGTGTGTGAGTGTGTGTGTGTGGTGTGTGTGTGTGTGTGTGTGTGTGTGTGTGTGTGTGTGTGTGTGTGTGTGTGTGTGTGTGTGTGTGTGTGTGTGTGTGTGTGTGTGGTGTGTGTGTGTGTGTGTGTGTGTGTGTGTGTGTGTGTGTGTGTGTGTGTGTGTGTGTGTGTGTGTGTGTGTGTGTGTGTGTGTGTGTGTGTGTGTGTGTGTGTGTGTGTCTGAGTGTGTGTGTGTGTGTGTGTGTGTGTGTGTGTGTGTGTGTGTGTGTGTGTGTGTGTGTGTGTGTGTGTGTGTGTGTGTGTGTGTGTGTGTGTGTGTGTGTGTGTGTGTGTGTGTG
>CAUJNA010000459.1:174399-225266 GCA_963377175.1 Effrenium voratum
GGTGTGTGGGTGTGTGGGTGTGTGGGTGTGTGGGTGTGTGGGTGTGTGCGTGTGTGCGTGTGTGGGTGTGTGCGTGTGTGCGTGTGTGCGTGTGTGCGTGTGTGCGTGTGTGCGTGTGTGCGTGTGTGCGTGTGTGCGCGTGTGCGCGTGTGCGCGTGTGCGCGTGTGCGCGTGTGCGCGTGTGCGCGTGTGCGCGTGTGCGCGTGTGCGCGTGTGCGCGTGTGCGCGTGTGCGCGTGTGCGCGTGTGCGCGTGTGCGCGTGAGCGCGTGTGCGCGTGTGCGCGTGTGCGCGTGTGCGCGTGTGCGCGTGTGCGCGTGTGCGCGTGTGCGCGTGTGCGCGTGTGCGCGTGTGCGCGTGTGCGCGTGTGCGCGTGTGCGCGTGTGCGCGTGTGCGCGTGCGCGTTGCGCTTGGAACTGCTTTGGCGCGTGGGGCGGGGTGTCGTGGGCGTGGGCGCGGGCGTGGCCGTGCGCCGTGCGCCGTGCGCCGTGCGCCGTGCGCCGTGCGCCGTGCGCCGTGCGCCGTGTGCGTGTGCGTGTGCGTGTGCGTGTGCGTGTGCGCGTGCGCGTGCGCGCGCGCGTGGTGGGCATGGGCGTCTGCGTGTGCGTGTGCGTGTGCGTGTGCGTGTGGGTGTGGGTGTTGGGTGTGGGTGTGGGTGTGGGTGTGGGTGTGGGTGTGTGTGCGTCGAAGTGTCGAAGTGTCGAACCCAAATAAGCCGGTAAAACCCAACAGCCTCGGAACCCCCTGCACCCTGCCGGAATGCTGTTCCGAACCACCCCAGAGCCAATTTGGGCAATGACCCAAAGTTTTCAAGCTGCTCGGGGAAAACGGCGGATTGTGGAGCCCTGGACAACCTGCGTGAGCGGGGCTTTGAGGATTTCATGGTGTCTTTGATGGGGAACGCACTGGTGAGCTGTCTTTCACTTGTCTCTACATCCTAAGAAAGTTTGGAAACCGTACTTGGCAGTTGGGGGAGTCCCAAGACAAACGCGTCCGAAGCCCAAGAACTTCAGGTTGGAACACATTGTGTGTGTCCGGCGGCTCAGAGGGATTCCCAGCAACGCTGGGAAACCGGGGAATGGGGCTACCGAAAGAGGATCCTCCAAAAACATACGAGGTGCCGGAACCTGTCCGGCTCCAATTTTTGAACGCTCGCCTCCACCGGCTCTGCAGGCACCACCTCCGCCTTGGGCGCCTCCCGCTCCTTGGCCTCTGGTGGAGCATGCGATGTCTCAAATGTAGTGCTGGACCAGTCCACTTTCCATCCCTTTGTGACTGCAAAGGACCCCTCTCAGGAGGCCTAAGAATTGCGTTTGAACAGCTTCCAGCTTCTGCTGCTGCAGTTTCCCCTCGGAACAGCTCAGGAATTTGCTCATTGCTGTACCAGGACGTAGGAGCTTGGCAAAAGCAGGGAATGCACAGAATCGAGCAACATCTACAATCAAAAATTTCTGTTGAAGGCTATCCAAAACCCACCCACAACCATTTCAGGCAAGGGGGCTGTCCCCTCTCCTACTGGCACCATGAATCTACCAGTCTCAGAGCATCTCTCCCCTGCAAAAATAGTGCTAGGCTCAAAAGAAACAATCCTCAAGTTCATTGACAGCCTCCAAATGGCTTTGTCTCTTACCAAGAGAACCCTCAAAGTGGATGGTAACCCGTTGGTGTCCCTTCAAACCCATCGCAATGGACCGAGCAATTCATGATGTGTTTTTGTTTCCAACCTTTCGGAACACCCAGAGTAATCAACCCGTCCTGTTCATAGAGGGCGTTCCCCTCCAAAAGCGCCGCTGAAACGAGACCCCTCTATTGCTCCACCAAGAATTTATTTCATCCGGCGTTCCCAGAGAGCCCGGGCTCCCGATCCGCGAGGCGTGCCTTGGGGGTGGGCTGGCCCGGCTCGGGCCGTGTGACCGGCCGCGACACGGGCTTCCGAATCTCGTCCTGCGCGAAGCGGCCGAAGCGGTCCAAGTGGGGTTCGCGTTGGGTGTTCGTCTCCAAACGGTAAGCCCTTTTTGAGGGGCGCCTGTTGCGGTTTAGTTCCAAAAGAAGATGGAGTTGCTGTTTGTTGTGTGGAAATCCCTAGCCCGACCTTCTCGAGAACATGACACCTGTGGGAGGCCTCTCTGGAAGACCATTCCGAGGGCCGAGAGGCTCCATGGCAATGTCGATTGTTCTGAACAACCAACCAACCAACCAACCAACCAACCAACCAACCAACCAACCAACCAACCAACCAACCAACCAACCAACCAACCAACCAACCAACCAACCAACCAACCAACCAACCAACCAACCAACCAACCAACCAACCAACCAACCAACAGCCCGCCGGCCGGCCGGCCAGCCAGCCAGCCAACTCATCCTGGCTTTAGGGCCCTCTTGAAACCTTGGCGAGTTGCTCAGGTTCGTTGCAATGTGAAAGGCTGAAGAAACAGCTTGATCTATTGGCACAGTATTTCAACCTGCGGAGGGGGTGAACTGTGCCTCGAAAAAGTGATGTAGTCAACTTTCTCGTAAGCCGCCACAAAGGAGCCCTGAGCTCAATGCCCAAAGGCAATGTTCAAAGGTCAGACAGTGTAGCATATTGCAAGGGAAGGTCCAGAATGTATGCTGGGGCAACTCGACCATCTCCATCGAGATGTCAAGGCGGGCGCTCACGTTCTCCTCCGACGCCACCTTCTTGACAATTGAGTCGCACCACGAACTCAACCGAGTCCGGGTCATCGACCTTGGCTTTTCCTCAAGGGGAGGGATGCGGGAATCGACAAAGAAGTTGCAGCGGAACTCTCCTACATGGTCACAAGCTCGCTCGACTCTTACAGTCTCAGCGGCGGTTACAAGAAGGCGAGCAGCGCGGTCAATTGGGTCGGCAATAACCAGTACCATGCGGATTCGTTCGTAAAAAAAGCTTGTTGGAGCTGAACGACGCAAACCAATCGCCGCCATTTCGCGCGCTCCGGAGCGCGCGTCAAGCCTGAGAGCGCGCGAATGCGAAAGAATCGGTTGCAGACACGTGTGCAGTCGCTTGACATTCTGCCGAGGACATTGCTAGCTTTTGTGCAGCGAGCATTGTGGTTGCGCGCTCGGAGTGCGCGACCATTCCTCTGTCAAGCGTGGACACTCCGGAGCGCGCGGAAATGCTTAAACATGCGCATAGAGTATTTGCAAGGGCCGCTGAGCTGAAGTGAGCATGCGTAGTCAGTCTGTCTCTCCGGAGCGCGTGCGGAGCGCACAAGGACACGGCTGCAGTAGAAAACTTAAGAAGCTTATGAGGTTGCTACGCTATCCAGCCACCACATTGCAGCTGCAACTTAGCGAAAGCCACGGTATCTTGCGCAAACGACTGTGGAGCGCGCTCTGGAGCGCGCAAGCGGCGGGTGCCTTGTAGCACGCGGGGGCTGCGCTGGCCACAACAACAACACAAAAGCAGCCGCTTTGGGAAACGCATCGTGGCGCCCCGTGATTCCCCAAGATGGTTGCGGTTGAAGGTAAGTCTCCACTTAAGTGTACCCGCGTTGCATGGGGAGCCAAGCCAAGCACGGTCAGCAGGCGTGACTGGATCGCTTACGGACAACCCATTGCCTGGCATCTGCCAGTTGACAATGCTGTTGACATGGTGCTGCTGTTTGGCCTGGCTTGGTGCCTGCAGCTGGTGGCAGCTTAAGGTGACTGTTGCTTGCGCTCCTGTGCGCAGAGCGCAGGCACAGTCAACCTTTGGCGCACACTTGCCGTCACTTGCCAGTCACTTGCCCTTGAATGCTGCTATGGCCGCAAAGACCTTTGCTGCATAGCCCCGCGTTGCCTTGAGAGCCGTGTGACTGTCTTGAGCAACAAAAAGCAATAGCGCTTGGCTTTTGCCTTAAAGCTGCAAACGAAAAAACACTCGTTTGCTGCCTTCCTGCGGATTTGCAGCTGGCTTTATTTTTCCATATTGCGACGCAGCGCCCGTGTTGCGATGCTTTTGCACAAAGTTCCCCAAAGCGAGGGCTTGCGCCCAAATGCAACAAGCCTGTGAAAGAAACAAGTCCGGGGATTGCGCTAGCTCAATCACTTGCGCGCTGTAACTTGGCAGCCGTGGCCAACTTTGCTTTGCCCACACTTGGCGCGAACCCGCTGCGGACAATGTACAAACCGTCGAAAATTTGGCTTCCTGGCATGGCCTGGCAAGACCCAAGAACACATCTGTAGCTACAGTCTGCTTAAAATGCACTTACGCGTTTTTTCTTGCTGATGCTTCCAAATATTTCTTGGAATTTCCACTTCCCCCCTAAACCTAAGTTGTCGATCGCGCAATTCGGGAAAAATCTGCCGAAGAGGCCATTTGCTCAAACAATTTTTTAGTTTTCAATTTGGCCCTGGAAAACATAGATATTCGACCCGGTTTTCTTTTTGCCCCGAGGTAGCGGTCCGTGTCGATCACGCGTCTGCACCTAGAACAATGTGAAAAGGAGTTGGTAAAGCACAGAAGGTGAAGGTGAAACAGGGCACGTCACTCTTTCCACTAAGAAGACAAAAAGGGGGGAACAACACACCAACCAACCCAGCCCACAAACAAAAAAACCCAAAAGGCTCCCCAACCAAAAAGGAAGAAGGAAGAGGACGTCAGCCCAAAGAAATGCCACGCTCACAGCTGCAAGAGATGGCATTAAGCAGGAAATGTAGATATTAGACCCGGTTTTGCAGCGTCAGAACTGGCGACCCAGCTAGCAAGCTGCGCTGCGACGAAGGCCTCGGTGGCAAAGCCAAGCAAGGCATTTGCTATCTTGGTGTTTACCTCCAGTGGTGTGTCCAATCCGCCACCGTGGAAAGCAGAGCGGCCGGTGCGCTTGCGTCCGCCTTGCCAGCAAGGGCCGTTGTGGTCACGGCGTCCAGGAGGGCGGCTTGGGGGGATTCGGGCCTGGGCATGTTCATCTCAGCGCTGCAGGGCGCCAAGGCTGACGCGACGCTGCTGGCCTCGTACGCCACGAACGCCGCGCTCTCCGCCAGCGAGACCACGCTCCAGAGCGCCCTCGACGCAATCCTCGCGGACCTGGCCGCCCTGCAGCTTTCCGGCAGCGGGGGAGTTGTTAACGCGCCGGCCTGGGCGGGGTTCACAAGTTGGGAGCTTGTTTGCGGAAGCAACGTCGTTCGCAACCTGCATCTGGCGGCTCCTCTCTCTGCTGCGCTGGCCAACGGCGACGACACGCTGAGCATCACAGCCGACTGCTACTCCACAGCAGCAGCGGACGCGGCCCTCTTGACGGCTTGACGGCGCTGCTGACCTACTACACCTTGGCGCAACCCGACAAAGTATCAACGGCCAACTGCAGGGCGTACGCCGACAGGGCGCTGCCCAAGCAGGGGTCGGCGTCAGCGTCGGGGTCCATCAATGGATTCCCGGCGCTCCCGCAAGTCCGGGCAAGGATCGGCGCCGGCGACGGCGTGGCCGGTAGTGAACTGACCAGTCCTCGCCAACAAGGTCAAAGTTGGAAGGACCCGCAGCGGCTTTGGCAAGCTCGGCCAAAGCAACAGCTTGAAGATGCCAGCCACTTTTTGTAGGAAGGAGAAAATTGTGTCCCGCTTAGATACCAGGAAACTGTTGCCCCTTGAGTGAAGAATGCAAAAAATCCAGGGGCATCACTAGGGTCGCGGAAGAAGCCCTCCTGTTTGGACATCAACCTCCTCTTTGCCAAAGGTCCCAAACCTTTTCCCTGCTACAACCTTCCAACTGGTCACAAAGGTCTCCCGCTCTCGCGCTCTCTCTCTCTCTCTCTCTCTCTCTCTCTCTCTCCCTCCCTCGCTCTTTCTCTCTCCCGCGGGCTCTCCCACAAGCAGACTTGGCCAATCCTAGTACATAATTTGTATTGGGAAACTGCAGAAACCAAATCAGCACCCGACAACATGACCACAGGAACTACCCCAAACCGATACTCATCATCCTGCAAAACCGAGAAGCAGTGGACCACCCCAAAATTGGCAATCTTTCGCACCCCATGGTCTGCCTGACAGCAACACAAGCCCTTGCCGGGTAAAGGGAAACCCAAAGAAAGCAAACCACTTTGAGGAGTCCCTTTTTGAGAAGGCTTAGGGTTCAAGGGAAACCCAAAGAAAGCCCACCACTTGCAGAATGGGAAAGGATCCTCTCGCGGAGTCTGAACTTCGACCCTCCGTCCTCCTCTTCCTCCTCCTCTTCTTTCCCCTGAACTTTGGGCGTCTCTGGCTTCTCCACTTCCGGTTCCTGCCAATCGGGCGCGGTTAAAAAGAACACGCCTCTTCGGATTGAGAGTGACCTCCATTACCCCTGCTCTTAACCCTTCCAAAACTTCCAACACCTCGAACCAAGCAATTGTGGGATAGAAGGGGTAAAGGATATGATTTTCTGGGGCATGCACGCGGCAAAAGCACGTGAATGGTTCCCTCATTCTTAGTTGTTCCACCACGCCGAAGCGGACCCTTTGCGTTTTGCGAACCCAAAAAGAGGGGAGGGAGTGCTCCGGCTCCGACTGGCTCTTGGGAGAAAGGGAAATGGAACCTTAGCCAAACAGACTAGCTGCGTATGCCCAGCCTGCGTCGTCCGAACAAGCGGTCGGCGCCGCATGCGGAAGGATGAAAATCTGATATGCTCTCTCTGAACTCCAGGCTGAGATGTCGTCCAGTCGCATGGATGTGTGCAATTCAGGCTTGATACCCCTTAAAAGGGAACGCACTTCGAAAGTCAAAGCCATTTCTGAGTCCTGTTCTGAAGCCATATCTATATTTGTGCGTCCTTGGCATTTTGTCGTTGACATTTAGTGGTCATCCCTGTGCCTCATTCGGAAAGACTAAATGATTAAACAATTTACAGTTCTTCCATACGCACACAACCCCATTCTAAGCACCGGGTGGTGAATAGTTTCAAAACTCTGAAATTGTTCCATCCCCTTTTTGTTATTCTTTGGGTAAACTAAGAATTACGGGCTGTTGATCGCACCCAGGTGACCGAACCTCACATGAGCAGAATGAGCAGCGCCCAACACCTATTGACTTCGGGCTCTACTAACATGGTTATAAAGGTGTGTAGGGGCTTTACTATAGGCACAAGTGAACCACGCTGCTCACACGGAAGTCGCTGCGCCTCTTCCTCCTGCTTCTTCGGCGTGTTGGGCTTCCGAATGCCGGGCGTCACCGGCACTGGCACGGGCACAGGCACCTCCTGGCGCGGGGGCCTTTTTCGGGTAGTGCCCCAAGGGACGCCGTAAAGAGGAAAGAAGGCTTTTTGCAGCAGCTCATTTCAGACTTTCGAAACTGCGGCATGAGAGCGGCAGCGTTGACAGGGCCTGACAGGGGCCACTACACTTCCCACCCATATGTTGTAACATTTACCGGAGAGCCGTCCCAATTTGCAGATGTCTCACGTTTGATCCTTCCAAACCCAAACTGGCAGCGATTTGGACGTTTGTTCCATGCGTTTATGGCTTGAGTTGCATCCCAGTCTGATGGAACCAGACGACAGGTGCATGTCAGCGGGCATCCCGGGGCCCGACATCATCCAAACTTGGCCTTTCCGCAAGGCCATGTTGAACGCCAAATAACCTGGATAGGGTGAATGTGGGTGTGTCGCTTTGCCTTTTACCAATGGAAGTGGAGGTATTGCGCGCTTGCGGACTGTCTTCTAAAGCCCTGTCAGCTTCCATTCGCAAGGGGAAAGCTTTGTCCATCTACCGTGGCCTGAAACACCTCAAACGCTCTCCACCAGCACAGCTTGAGGTGCCCTTCTGGCAGCTTCCATGTCAAGGAGGGCGCTTTCTCTGGAGGTTCCTCAGCAATCTCCGCCCCTTCCGCTGGCGCCTCCTCTGGCACCACCTCCGCGGTGCCGCCCCGCACGCGGGGCGCCCGCGGTGCCCGCGGGAGCTCCTCCTCCACCGGGGCCGGCGTGTCCTGGCCGCTGACTTGCTTGCTTGTGTTTGCCTCTGCAAGTTCTACAGACATCCACAATCCAAAATTCAGAAAACCAAAAGGAAAGCATGCGTGATTGTGTTTTCTGTTGCTTTTTTTGTGTGTCTGTGTGTGGTTTTGATTGTGAGTGTTACGGGAAACCCACCCCCTTTTTTGACACATGCCGGACCTGCCTTTCGGGTGTACCGTGAATCAGTGAGAGGTTGCCCTTTGCATGCGTGATTGTCTCTGTGTGTCTCTGTGTGTCTCTGTGTGTCTCTGTGTGTCTCTGTGTGTCTCTGTGTGTCTCTGTGTGTCTCTGTGTGTCTCTGTGTGTCTCTGTGTGTCTCTGTGTGTCTCTGTGTGTCTCTGTGTGTCTCTGTGTGTCTCTGTGTGTCTCTGTGTGTCTCTGTGTGTCTCTGTGTGTCTCTGTGTGTCTCTGTGTGTCTCTGTGTGTCTCTGTGTGTCTCTGTGTGTCTCTGTGTGTCTCTGTGTGTCTCTGTGTGTCTCTGTGTGTCTCTGTGTGTCTCTGTGTGTGTGTCTCTGTGTGTCTCTGTGTGTCTCTGTGTGTCTCTGTGTGTCTCTGTGTGTCTCTGTGTGTCTCTGTGTGTCTCTGTGTGTCTCTGTGTGTCTCTGTGTGTCTCTGTGTGTGTGTGTCTCTGTGTGTCTCTGTGTGTGTCTCTGTGTGTCTCTGTGTGTCTCTGTGTGTCTCTGTGTGTCTCTGTGTGTCACTGTGTGTCTCTGTGTGTCACTGTGTGTCTCTGTGTCTCTCTTGTGTCTCTGTGTGTCTCTGTGTGTCTGTGTGCGGGCGGTTTTTTTGGTGTGTGTGTGTGTGTGGTTTTGATTGTGAGTGTTACGGGAAACCAAAGGCAAAGCCACCCCCTTTTTGACACATGCCGGACCTGCCTTTCGGGTGTACCGTGAATCAGTGAGAGGTTGCCCTTTGCATGGTGTCAAAACAGGGTTCAGGTATAGAGTCTCGGGTCGCCGAGTCGCCCTCCGCCCCCCACCCCGCGCACGTCCCCAAATCCGCCTTCACCTTGGGCGCAGGCACCTCCTCTGCCACCACCTTGGCAAAGTTCGGGGGCGGCGGCGCGCGCCGCCGCCGGCCCCCGAAGATGTCGTGCAGCCTGACTCGCAAGTCCGAAGCAGGCGGGCATTTTTGCTGACCAAGCTCAACCCCTAAACAAAAAGGTTGGACGTAGCTGTCCACCATATGGTGGTTATTAGCCGCCTTGAACATGTCACCGGAGTGCAGTAGACTTTGGTCACCGACCCAATGACTGCTTGTGTCACTTTGAAGGGCATTCCGTTCGCATGACAGGCAACGAGCCAAAACCTCCTCGGGGGGACCTGTTCTTGGGGTTCCTAAGAGACCTCACTTGGGTTGGTGGATTTGGTATGTGACTTGGCATCTGAAGCATTGAAAGCACGCAACCCCCCCCCAAAAAAAAAACAGCATCCCGCCCCACCGCCCGCATCCCCGAAAATCAAATTTTGGCTCAGGTGAGGAGATTCCACTCACACGTGGTTGGTAGGTGGTTGGTTGGGCTTCCACCGAGGAGCAAGAAAAAGCCATGAACGGCGGTCCACATGGGCATAGTCTCCACTTAACTGCACGACTGGGATTCGGTTCACCCCACCACCAACCCGCGCTTGTTGCAACGTCAACATACTCTTCAACCTGCTATTGCTCACTGCCAATTAATAAACCCCCTTTCAGCAAACCCGGCTAGAAACAACTTCAAGAGCAAAACTCCGACCCCCTCCGACGCTTTTTGTGCGACCTTCCCAAGGCCTCCCTCTCCTCCCCCAGAACGAGCCTTCTGCGGGCTTGCCGGTCGTGTAGCTTGAGGCGCCAGATCTGCAGGTCCTCCGTGAGGTCCCCCAACGGCAGCTGCTGCTCCTGGGCGATCCTGCCACGAGCAGAGCTCCAAGAAGAACCAAGTGTGTGTTTATTGGTACCCCAAAAACTGGGTGGGTGGGAATGCAAAAGCCCACGTAGTTGTTTAAGGCTGAAAATGAAGGGATTCCGCTGGCAAATGACAAACTAAAACCAGTGGAATCCATCGAATTTTACCCAGACTGACCTGAAAGGACGCCCATGACAAGTCGGCTTCACACAAACATGTGGGATTTGGGGCTCCGGTCAGTCCCTCATCATGAGGTGCATTGCATCCCATGATGATTTACTTGTAAACAGACCTGTACTTGATTGAGCCTCTGATTGAAATTATTTCTGCCCATGATACAACTTCAGCAAATGTGGAAAAATGAATGGAACATGGTATGATCTCCTCCGAATACACTCACTTGAAACCTCAGCGTACGTTGGCCAGATTTTATCTCCAAGATCCCTCGACGGCCGCTCATTGGCAAAAGCCCGAGGCAAGCAACTTGCTATTCAGGAGAGATGGAGGTTGAGATGAATTGTCCTCACTTGAGAAACCATCCCGCGGAGTTTCTGGTAACATCCATGGTTCTGAGGGGAACTCACCCGCAGTTGGTTTCCTCTTGCAAACCAAAAAAGCTAGTTACCTTCTGCACCACCGGCGAAGCTGGTCTAATTTTCCTTTAACAGTGCATTCCCAATCACCAATTGCAGCCAAAGAGATTGATCATCTTCTATGTTGTTATTTGTCTGCTGAAACATGTACGAGTGCGCGAAACACTCTCTATGTGTATACATGTATATATATATATATAACATGTATACTAGGTTTGTATAAGTATCGACCTATAGACCTAAAAACATATATTGTATAACTCAGAATGTTCGACATGAACAAAGATTTCACAATCAAACACATGTATACAGTGCGAGGGGGAAGAGAAACATAACATACCCATGTGTAGTATAAGGCTGGGACCCTTAATGTGGCATATGAGTCACAATCAAAACCTGGTATTAAAGTAGTCTACCCAAATCAATGTAAGCATTTGTCCGAGGGCGAATATCCGCGCCGATTTCCTTTCTGACAAGGGGACTCTCCACTCAAGCTCCAAGACGCGCACAGGACAATGAGCGAGTGCCCTAGTGTTTGGGGGGGAAGTTGAGTGAGTGACCCATGTCCCGAACCCCGAATGGATCATAGACTGCTGGTAATTTTCTCCGAACTTTGTTTCACGTGTTTGTTTTCTGAGACCCTGCTTGGATTGGCTTTTGTCGGGGGGGAAAAAGGAAAACCCGCGCGTTGAGCATCGCGCCTGCCCAAATGTTCCACGAAGGCGCGATCAAGCCGCGCACGCTTGGCCACACTCATGGGCAAAGGGTCGGTGGCATGGCGGTTGTACCTCGCGTCGGGTAAGAATTGATTCCATGCCGGCCAAAGAGCGAACCCCCTAAAACAGCGCCCCGCAATTAAGATTGGGGCGTCCTTGACAACCGTAGGAAAGGACGCTGACCCCTGTCAATTTGTTGGGTCGATGGGATACATGCTACGCCGATCCTGCGTTTGAAACTTAGCTGAGTAGGGATACTCCCCTTCAGATGAACATAGAAACCAAGAAATCCAAATGTCTAGAATCTCCTTTTGGGAGAGACCTATTTTGGGGTTACTTGTTGGTTTGCAGGAGAGCAACCCCATTATCCATCATTGGGCGCCTCTGTAGGAGCCCGCCCCCCAATAAATGGGGCCGGGTGTTCAAACTGAAAATTAACCGAAGGATTCAGCAGACACATCCGTTGGTTGAGGAATCTCCTAAGCGGCGCTTCTTTGGGCTCGCGTTAATCAGGGGAGAGGGGTGGCCAACAATTTTCTTTTGGAAAATGGGTTGTCGATCCAATGCCGAAAGGGATGCACTAAAAATAATGCGGGAACATGACTTCTGGACCCTTTGGTGAGCATCATTTACAGGGAGATGGATGTTCGCCAACCATTCTTCAGGGATTTCCAACCGTAAAGATTCATGGCCGATTTGCTTGGGGTCTTGATGGACACTGTGGCCTATGGGTTGAATCTACCAACCGGAAGGTTTCACTCCAACAGGGGCTGGCTCCCTGTCGCCAAAACTCACGCTCCTGGCGTGGCAGCTCAGTGCGTTTGGACGATCCCGAGGCTGCTGTGAGTATCCCAAAGGCATGTACGTGTTCTCCCTCAATCGGCCGAAATTGAATGGAAGGCCCCCCAAGCACTGAACAGAATGGGGGCACCATCATAACCGGGTCAACCATAGACATTTCACCAACCCACAATTTTAGGGGAAAACAACACTAGCAATGGAGCCCTCCTGGGTTTTCAGTCACAGGACCCCTTGCGAGGTCGCAACTTGGGTATGTGTCACCACAGGACGGCCTCAAAAGTAGAAGGTGGTTTTCCTTTTGGTTCCCTCCAGACCAAGGTTAGTACCCTCAAAAATCACAATGCCCGGTTCGAGCTCGTTGAAAACACCCGCTGAGGTGGGTGGTGGCGGATGCTTGGTGGCCGTTGGGGCACGCCGCTCTGCCCTGCACCAACATGTTCGAGAGGTCGCCAATGGGCAGCTGGATCACGCCCATCTCCTCAGGCGAACCCCGAATTGAACGCTGCAATCTTGCCCCCAAATGGTGGTTTGGATTATTTGAGGGGCTGAACCCCTGTTCTTGTACAGGGCAAATGGGAAACCACTTCCTAGCCTCTAGACGCCAAGCCAAACCACCAATTGCTAGACGCACCCAAAACAGCGTCAAGAATCAAAGGGGCTTCTTCCTGCACCCATCTCAGCCAGGGCTGTCCACTAATGATCATCCGCACTCCAGATGCAAAAATTGGAACTGTGCCCCACGCACCACCCCCGCGCACCGAATCCCTGCCTGCAGCCAAACGTTCAGCGGCACTGTCTGGGACGCAGAAGGCGGCCGGTCTTCACTCGAGTCTGGCCGCGGCCGGTCGCCCTCCTGCGGCAAAGCTGGCTCAGTTTTGCAGGTTCCAAAAGTCAGCTTACCCAGTTGGCGGTTTGGATTCCGGTGGTTTGGGGATCCGCTGATACTTTTGAAACCAGAAGGGAAGGCACCCCTTAGCTGCCCAGCCACCAACCCAACTCATCAACTGGGAACAATGCCAAAAAATGTGGTATGGCGTTTCCTGAAATAACAACTATTGGGTGCATCACCTGTGTGGTGAAACCAACTCCGGTGTCTCCGAAAAACTTTGAAAAGCCTCACATGACTCCCTATGAGCATCACCCCTTTCCCAACCACAGGAGGCACCTGAAGCAAAATGAACACACCAGGTGAGATGGTTCAACCGCTTGAAGAGTACTTCGACCCAGGCGCTGCCCTCCGGTGAGCGCGGTGTGCGTTCTCTTTAGCCCAAGGGGCCAGGGTACAACCAAGGTACCACATAATTGTGGGCCTTATGTTCGGCAACGCCCACCCCCCCACCCCCCCACCCCCCCGCGTAGCCAATGGACACGTCAGCTCGATTCAATTGGGCCACAAGTTGCCAGCAACCGGAGACAATGTCTGCCGAACCAAGCACCAAGTCAAGGACATGCAATTGCCTCGCATAAGTGGGGTGTACAGAACAACCAACTGGGCATACACCATGCTGGCGCTGAAGAAATGGGGCTGCCTGTCACCCAAACTGCAACCATTGGAAGCAAACACCAGGAAAATAATGAAAAAAGAGCCTTCCTATCAAAAGAATCTTCGCGTCTTCGGCCCCCAAATGCTTGACATCCACACGCACACATACAAGCAACAAGAGACCTACGGACAAAATCCTTGTCTCGTGCAACTCAGGGCGTTGTCCAACAGAACGTTGAAATTCGTTGAGTCTACCCACCCCCGTCGTTCGCCAGCATAGGAGAGACTCTTGATTATTAGGTGTCATGGGCATCTACGCCTTGAGTGCTAGACCGGCATGAAGTTGGAGGAACACATGTTTTTTCTTCACCTAGATTCATCTCTTCATGTCATGTTCACGGTTTATATCTAAGTGGCCACTTAGCCTAAGGGACGAGCGACTTGGAGGAGTGAACCATCATCATTTGTCCTACCTTTAGCCCCCCTTGCACTAGTTCAGAGAGGTGAATCCGTCGGTGAAAGGCAAGGCTGGCGAGTGAGCGAGTGAGCGAGTGAGCGACGGGCGACCCACCGTCTGTCATTCCCTCACCTTCCTCTATCTTGTGTCGCCATCTCTCCTCTCTACATCTCTCCAGCGCCGTCTCTACTTCTCGCCGGGAGTGGTCAGGCGATTTAATCCGTGCAGAATACGTGGGATGCAACGCCGGAAGTACTGGTTGAAAAGAAAGAACGCTAAAGGCGAAGCTGCACAGCGACAACGCTCAAACGCTGGCTGTCCGCACTCTTGCGAAATGACCCTTGGTCAGCTTTACTAGACACATGTTTGATCTCCTGGCCGCGCTTGGCGTATGTCACTGGAGGTCTGAGCAAGCAAACACAAGCTGGCCTACAAGTGGGGAAGCTAGTGGGCCGAGAAGGCGTGACAAGGAATATGGAAGCCCAATAGCGAATCTGTTTGAGAAAAAAAGACCAACGACAAACAAGAAGTAACATGCAAACTGAAACACGAACAACGCATGAAACCAAAACGCGCCAAAAACAAACAACAAACGTCAAAACCACGCTGGGTCCAGCCGGATAATGTCGAGGCCGCGGAGGTCCATGGTCGCCATGTCGCTGAATGCAGCCGCCATCGTGGCCGCCCCCGCAGTGGCGCAGCCGATTTTCTGTGTTGCCTGGGAGGTGGATCGTAGCCGACATACCGGAAACCCATAGGGGCCCACACAAAACAGATCAAGAATAAGTCTGTTCATATTCTGGTTCAGAGGCAACAGGGATGCGTGACATGATCTCCCGCCCATGGGCCTTGGCCAAAGAGCCGAGCTTTCTTCCAGGTCCAGCCATAACCCTTGTGGTTGGTCGAACATGTCTAGGCAAGTTCGGTCAAACTACAGAGAGCAACCATTTGGACCACAGAAACCGACTTGTTCCTTGTGTGCGGGGCGTTGCCAGAGCTTCCAAAATTGGTTGATCAAGGTTCAAAGCCAAGCCTCAGTTGTTGTCCTAAAATTGCGGCAACCACCCTGAGTTGAAGTGTGTTTGGGGGTCCCCCCCCTATGTGATTTTGGAGACGATCGCGCCTGCTCTGGCGATGAATCCGGCCTGGGAGAGATGCTTGGCTGGGTTTCCACCTCCAAGATTCTCTGCAGCAACTCGTGTTTGTTCCTTTCCCAAACCATCCCCACCAACTTGTTCCACTTGACACACCGCCGAATTCCCCTGCAAATGCATAAACCTATTGGCAAATCAAAGGTTTGCACAAGATCTAACGGGCGATGATTCACCGGCAGAGCCATGAAAACGAAGACCCTCACAGCAACGTCTGCCAGTGTTCAGTTGATGGTCACTCGCCTGGCTTCGCCCATACCTAGCAGCGCAGCCGACCTGGGCAAGGGTGCTGGCGTCGAAGGGCACATGCGAACTGGGTGGCCACGTCTCCTGATACAAATGGTCCCTCGCAGGCAAAATGCCCCTAAAAACAGAGGCGTCACCAAAGTGAAAACAGAACTATGGATGTTCGCTGAAAGGATGCCCTTTGACCAACATGGACGTGTCCAATGTAGGCGAATAAGACTCTACCAGTTGGGATGGATGAACGTTGAATACCTGCATGTACAGGATTTTGTCCAACTACGGTACAATAGCCCCAACTTTGGTCTTTCCCTTTCAATGCCATCCAATCCCTAGTTTTAGCAAATGCCTGCATGATCTGAAGCGGACCCTTTGCTGGTTTGGCTAAGGAAGACACATGAACCCCAGAGTAGCCATAGGTTTAGCACCCTTGGTCGGCCGTGCATAATCTGCTAAATGTGTAAGGCGAGTTGTCTGGAAACCAAGTGCAGCGTCTGTGCCTGTCATGTTTGCATTTCTTCTCACACACAGTTGGAGGACAAAGCTCCGCAAAAATTGTGGAAGTCACATTCATGCATCCCATTCACAGCAACCTTACCTAGCGCAAAAAATCACATGCAAAAAGAGACATGTGTTGAAGCGAGATTCGGGACACCTACCAATGGTCCGCATGATTGGGCTTGGAGCGTGCCGTGCGGGGAGTCGGTTTGTTTCAGGAAACCCTGGTGTTTGTGTCATAATCAAACCCTCGTATTAAAGGGTTTGCGCTAAAATAGGAATCAAAACAAAGTGCTCGCGTGAGTCATTGAATTGAAGGAATCCGCTTGCAGGGTGAGCACATGAGATAGTGTGTTCACGTTCATCGCTCCAGGTAGTCCGATACCAAGTTGAACACAGGCCTAAAGTGCCAAAGGCGTCGCTCGACTTGGAAATACTGCAATAACACACAATCAAGCAAGGTCAGGGTGTCTACTAAAATTGGCAAGGGTTTGGACTTCTGCTTGCTGGTTTTGACATCCTGGTATCCGCTTTATGGAAAGCACCCAAATCAAGCAGGTTTACGCCCCCACTTGCCGTTTAATCTTCAGGAATCTGCAACAAAAAGGGATTCCCCTGCTTGAGGGGAGCATTACTCGTATGAATCAGGGCCACCCCTCCCACCTGCTCATGCGGCGCTCCGGCGAGGGCGACTTGCCTCGGCAGCGACCAAGCAAGCAAGCAAACAAAACCAATCCCCTCCCTTCGACACGGGCTGGGGACAACACCCTAGGCCCTGACAAGAATGGAAACTGCACAAATCCGACAATGGAAGCCGTTTTGCCCAAGGAAAAGCCCGCTGATTAGCAGGTTATGAGCCCAAAGGCGGCAAGATGATAGCCCGGAGGCGCAATGGCAAGGGCCGTGGACCAGGTGATGGTCATGAAGGAGATGGGCCAGGGGAAGAAACTGGGACCCCTCTCCCGCTGATGGACGCCGGCCAGGTCGCAGAGGAGCCGGTGATCGCGGAGGCGAGTTCGCAAGGACGTGATGGTCAAGAACAGGAGACGGGCCAATCGGGGCTCGGGAATGGGTCGCTGGAGGAGGGTCGGGGTCTGGAGCTGGTGGGTCAAGAAATGGTGGTCCATCATAGCGCTACAACGAGGACGCCGGCACCGAGGCGATCGGAAGATGTGGGGCCGAGGAATTTGTGGCCTGCAGTTTCGGCATCGGGGAACCCCTGGGCATCGTCTTCGGATCCTGGTCAAGGACAAGGAGAACTTCAGAGGTGGAGTGGGGGACCTCAAGGAGAACCGGAGGTGTATGGGCCGCTCTTCACCCGGGAGCAGTTGGAGTACCTGGAAAGGTGGGACAGGCCTGGAAGCCTGGTGAATTTGAGCTCGGCAACAGCAGCTCAGGAGCCAACACTGAGGAGGCCGGAGTTCCTGGAGAGAGAGGAGGCTACACCACAAGCAGGACCAGATGGAGGCGCTCGACATCCACGACGGCATGATCAGGTGCAGGAGTACCTCTTGATGGAGATACAGAGGCTCAGAGCTGAGAACGACAGGCTCAGAAAGGGCAATCAGTCTGAGGAGACCTACGTGACGCCAGACGTCGAGGTGGAGAAACGGGGACAAGCACGAGGGCCCGATCCAGGACATCGCGACGGAGAACCAGAGGAACGAAGACGAGAGAAAGGTCAGGAGCCTTCGGAGGAGCTGATCAAAGATGAGCAAGCCACGGATGGGAACGAGCTCAACATCATCTTGAAGCTCATGGAGGGCATGCAACAGATCCAGAAGAAGATCATGAACGGTGGCAACAGCCACACAGGTGAGGAAGAGAATGCGGAGGTGGTGAAGTCGGCGGTGGAGCTGCCGATGCTGCCGGAGCTAAGCGCGGACACCGGCCCGATTGACCTTCAAGATTGGTTGACGATGGTGGGCCCGGTGATGGCGGACCTCTCGGACACTAGCCAAGAATGGTGGGAGCTGATGCTGAAACACACCAAGAAGTGGTATGACAAGTACATGACGGAGCCGCCCTTGCAGAGGTTGCTGCTGACTCCAACACCTCCGAGTGAGGTGTGCAATGGAAGATGGAGGCGGGTGGAGCGTCGGGCGGTGACCTTGCTCATGAAGGCCTTGCCGGATCAGGTCAAGGAGGAGCTGATAGCGACTAAGAGCCTGGAGGTGTTCTCTTTGATCTGCAGGCTGATGCTGCTGTACCAGCCGGGTGGAGTGGCGGAGAGATCGGCCATTCTCAAGAACCTGGAGCAGCCCCAGGAGGCGACGAGCATTCAGGCGGCGGTTCAGGGAATCAGGAGGTGGCTTCGATGGAGGCGGAGGGCGGAAGAGATAGGCGTCTCGCTTCCAGATCCGTCGGTCTTGAACAGAGGATTGCAGAGGCTGACGAAGAAAGTTCTGGAGAACAACAAGGACCTGAACTTCAAGATCAGCCTGGCCAGATCAACCTTGCAGGTGGATACGGTGCCGAACTACAGCACCATCGGCACGTACTGCGAGCATCTCCTGTCGGAGCTGGAGCAGTTGGTCCACACGGAGAAGAAGGTCGCAAAGGCCACGGACGCCGACAGCAAGGTGAAGAAATTCGAAGGAGCTGGAGCTGGATATGGATATGGAGGTGGAAAAGGAGGAGAATCCCGAGCTCCAAGAAAGGAAGGAGAGGCGCGAGAGAGAAAGCCTTGCCGGTACTACCTCACGGATGTTGGATGCAGAAGAGGTCGGCAACGAACCTTTGCCCACGACGCGAAGGACGACAAGAACAGATGCTACGAGTGCGGTGCCACGGACCACTACCGCAAGGACTGCACAAGGAAGCAGCAGGAGAAGACACCGGGCAACAAGATGGACAAGAGTCCTGGGAAGATCGCCAAGGTGTCAGAGGTTGAAGATGAGGAGAACAATCGCCAGGAGGGCGATCAAGAGGAGACGTCATCGGCATCTATGGCTACCTTGAAGGGGAGCGCCAAGAACGCCAAGGACGGGAATGAAGGAGACGGTCTGCAATCGGTCTTGGAGGAGGCTGGAAAGATGCTGAGGTCCCTCAACATCAAGGCTTCAGCAGCGACGGATCGCAGAGAGAGGGAGGATCGGATGAACGATCTTCAGAAGCAGCTCGATCAGATGCGCAAGATGAGGGCTTTGAGGTTCGCGAAGGTGTCGAAGATCGACTACCAGCACGAGTACGGGCTGCTGGACTCAGGGGCTACGCACTCGATGAGGGGTGCATGCTCAGGAGACGACGTGGAGAACCTGGAAAAGATTCAGGTGGAGCTGGCAGGAGGAGAAAAGAAGGAGCTGCTCATGACGACCGGGAAGGTCATCATCCACGAAGACCGAGATGTGCAGCCCATCGCACCTTTGGGCTTGCTCATAGAGAAGATGGGATGCGAGGTGACGTGGACAAAGAAGGGAGCCTGCCGATTGAGGCACCCAACCATGGGCGAGATCCCGGTTCAAACAAATGCGGGTTGCCCGGAGGTGGAGAAAGGCGTTGCTCTTGCCCTGATAGATGCCTTGGAGGAGCTTGAGGAGGGAAGGGACGCCAAGCTGAACAAGATCAAGGAGGAAGACCGGGTGGTGGAGCTGATCAGAAGTGAAAGAGCCTTCAACGGAGTTCCGGGTGAGGTGATGGAGAAGGTGGTGGTTGCCCCGGCCAAGGACCTGAGCGGACTCCCCTTGAACAGATCCCGGAGGAGGAAACTTCAAGAAGGTTTTGTGGTTCACTTGTACGCCGGCGAGGAAGAAGGCTACACCCTCAGTCGTGCTCTTAAGGAGGTTGGAGGAGACAAGACAAGATTGGTGGAAATCGACCTAAAGAGAGGAGCCAATCACGACATGATGAAGGACGAGGTCTACGCGGCGTTGATGGGCGCGGCCTTTAACGGCCTGGTGCTTGGAGTCGTGGGAGGTCCGAACTGCCGCACCCGGAGCGTGCTACGACACTATCCTTTGCCAGCTGGAAAGCCAAGGCCGGTTCGGGGGGTAGCTCCAGAACATTGGTTTGGCCTACCAGGCCTGGATGAGGAGGAGAAGAGACAGGTCTGGGAAGACGACGTTCTCATGTACCGCATGATCATGCTCTACTGCGCGGCGGAAGAAGGAAGAAAGAATCGAGGACTTCGTGGTGCAGCGAAGACGGAGGAGGAGACTATGGCGGTGTGGCGGTCAAGCCAACGAGGGTGGTCACGAACCTCCAGCTGAGCATGCCGGCGACCCGGTCAACTACGGCGACCACAAGAGAGGAGTCGGCGGTGAGGTCATCGGCGACGTTATCCCGATGGGCACCGGGAATGATGAAGGAGGTTGCAAGAGCGCTGCAGGAGGAGGTCTTTGGAAGGCCTGAGAAGATGTGCAAGCTGAGTTGGCGTGAACATCTGCTACACGGACATACTCCCTTTCGCCGGGACTGCCGAGTATGTCAGGAAGCATCAGCAAAGGGGAGGAGACATTGTAAGGTCGACTATCCCGAGGCGGCGGTGTTGAGTGTGGATCTCAGCGGACCGTACAAGCTGGGCAAGGATATCAACGACGCTACGTCGAGGTACTTCCTCATCGGAACGTACACATGGCCTTCGGAGGAGGAGCAGAAAGAGTTCTTTCCAAAGGAGGATGGAGGAGAAGTAGACGATGAGGCAGACCTGCCAGAAATTGAGGAAGGAGAAAAAGAGGAGGATGAAAAGGAGAAGGAAGAAAGGGAGAAGGAGGATAAGGAGGAAGGAGAGGAGCCGCAGGATGAGAAGGAAGAAGAGAAGCGAGCTAAGGAAGCTTGTGGTCCACCGAGACCATTGAAAGTGATCGTGATGGTCGTGCCGCTGCCGGATAAGAGGGGGAAGACGGTGATGGAGGGGATCCAGCACCTGTACATCAAGCTGAAGAGACAGGGATACCCCATCCAGCGGTTGCACTCAGACAGGGGGAAGGAGTTCCTTAACCATGGTCTTCGAAGATGGTGCTTGGTGCGGGAGGTGGAAAAGACCACGACAAGTGCAGACTCTCCCCAGGAGAATGGAAGGGCGGAGGCATGCATTGGAAGCTTGAAGAGCAAAATCAGAAGGCTGCTGAAAGGAGCGGAACTGGCGGTGAAGTTTTGGCATATGGCGGCTAGGTATGCAGTCGTGGCAGAGAAGAAAAGGTTGAAGGGTGAACGGATGGTGGCGAGCTTTGGAGAAGAGGTGTGGGTTCCAAAGAGGTCCTGGAAGAAGCTGCAGGATCCGTTTGGGCCGACCCATGAGAAGGCGCGCTACTTGGCCGAGATCCCGGAGGTAACGAAGGGACATGGAGTCCTACGACAAGATGGAAAGATTGAGGTGGTGTCCAAGGTGGTGACTGGAGTAAAGGAACCCAAGGACGAGGAGCCAGAAGAAGAAGGAGAAGCGCACGTGGTGAGGAGAAGGATTAGAGAAAAGACCAAGCCGGAGGATTTAGGTGAGGAGTATAGCCGGTTGGAGGCTCTCAAGGAGCTCATCATGGAGAAGAAGGCTACTGCCAGAGACGAGGGGGAGGTTCTCGGGATCACGGCGGTGAAGCTGCGAGAGCTGCAGATAGAAGAAGCAAAGGTTCAGGAGATGTACGGAAAAGAAGAGAAGCAGGTGCTGCAAACGAGGATAGCAGGACCGGCAGAGGTGATGAGAGACAAGGAGGAATGGATCCCGGCTATAGAAGCTGAGATGAAGTCCCTTCTGGAGGAGAAGAAGGCGGTTCGCATCGTCACGGGCAAGGAAGCGAGAGAGATGATGGAGGACCCGAGATACAAGGTCGATCTCATGCCGGGAAAGATGGTGACGACTATCAAGGCACCCAACGGAAAGAAGAAGTGCAGGCTGGTCATCTGCGGAAACCATGCCGAAGGAGGAGGAAGAGATCAAGAGGAGTCTCTATATGCTGGCGGATCAGACGCGATATCCATTAGGACGGCGACGAAATGCGCGGCGGAGAACAACTGGGAAGGAGTAGTGCTGGACATCAAGACGGCATTCCTCAATGCTCCGCTACACGTCCAGGACAACAAGAGCAAGCAAAAGAAGGTCGTGCTGATGAGACCCCCGGCAGTGCTAGTACGGTTGGGACTTTGCAAGTCAGATGAGTACTGGGCAGTGGAGCGTGCCTTGTACGGCTTGCGGGAGTCGCCAAGAAGATGGGCGGTGTTCCGGGACGAGAAGGTTCGGACTTTGCGGTGGCAGAGAGGAGCGCAAAACTTCTGGATGGAGCAGTCCATCGCAGACCCGAATGTGTGGCGGATCATGGGAAGCCAAGAGAAGGATGAGGAGCGGCGTGGGACGAGCTCTACGGCAAGAACTGGAGGTCCTACTATGAGCGGAGGATCATCGACGGCAGGATCAATGGAGTGGACACAAGAAGGACACCTTCAAGGGCTGGCGGTGGTCTATGTGGACGACATACTGGCCTACGGAGGGGAGCAAACCCTGGAGGAGTTTGTCCACCAGGTGAAGGCAATGTGGGAGACGAGCACCCCGGAAAAGATACAGGAGAGCTCCAAGGTGCGCTTCTGCGGCATGGAGATCAGCAGGACGAGCCGAGGGTATTTCCTGGGGCAGCAAGCCTACACGCAGGAGGTTCTCAATCGGAACGGCGGAGGTGGACTTGGATCAGTTCTCCCTATCACAAGAGAGATGGCGGAAACCCCGGAGGAGCTGGATATAACGGCAGCCGAGGTTCAGGCAGCTCAAAGAACGGTCGGAGAAATCCTATGGCTGACCACGAAGACAAGGCCGGACCTGATGTACGTTACAAGCCGGATGTCATCGGCGGTGACGAAGGCGCCAAAGTGGGTCATGGAGTTGGCCGACCAGGTGTGGCGCTATCTGAAAAAGACAAAGGAGGTTGGGTTGTGGCTGGAGCGCCAGGTTGGAAATGGAGAGTCAGGTCTTGAAGGGAGGAGGATCGAGGTCTATACAGACGCGTCGTTTTCCC
This sequence comes from Effrenium voratum, assembly GCA_963377175.1. Lineage (NCBI taxonomy): Eukaryota > Dinophyceae > Suessiales > Symbiodiniaceae > Effrenium > Effrenium voratum. Next base: position 197,087 of record CAUJNA010000459.1, read on the forward strand.
CTGGCGGTGGTCTCAGTCACGGTTCGGTGGCAGTACTGTGGAATGGAGGTGCTATAGCGTGGAGGAGTTCGAGGCAAAGCTTCCCTACTATGAGTACCGCGGAATCGGAGCTGGCGGAATGCTTGGAGGGCATTGTCATGGGAGAGAGCGTCGAGGCCTTGGTGGCGGAGATAGAAGAGGCTGCCGGGAACGCCTATGTGAGGCAGTTGTTGACGGACAGCTCGTCGGCTATAGCAATAGCCTCGGAAGGCAGCGGCAGCTGGCGGACTCGGCATTTGAGGGTGAGAGCGTACAACCTCAGGTGGAGGCTGGATGACCAGAGCTGGACTATTCATCATGTGCCGGGAGTTCGCATGCTGGCAGACCTGGGCACGAAGGCGCTCAGTGGAAAGAGAATGGAAGAGTTGAGGAGGCTCTGGAAGTTGGAGCAGTACGACGACCAGAAGGAGGAGGACGTCAACCAGGAGGAGCAGACGGGCATGGAATTGAGAGAGGAAGCCAAGCTCGCTGGCCAGAACATCCCGGTGGACGCAGAGATGGCCACGGGGGCAATCAAGGTGCTAACCATCGCGAGCCTGATCTCTCAGGTGCAGGCGGTCAAGGAAAAGTTGCCGGAAGGCGAGATAGAGGATGACGAGTCCCTCAAGGCGCTGATGACCCTGGTGAGTGTCTTGTCGATCGTTCTGTGCAAGCTGGTGGAGATGATGTGCACGCGCCAAGTGATACCGAGGATAAGAGCTATGAGGGCTCAAGGAGTTGGCGCCGACCCCGAGGAGGAAGAAGAGGATGAACAGTCAGAAGAGGGCTCTACCGCATGGAGGCGAGGAGCAATATCGAGGGCTCCGTCTACGGCAAGGTCAAGTGGGGCGGGGGCTTCAACGTCAAGTATGACAACGGGAAGTACAACTACGGCAAGAAAGAGCTCTACGGCACGAAGGGTGGAGCCTACAGCGAGGGGATCGACTTCGGCAAGTTCTGGTGCCAGGCAGCTGGGCGCATTGCCCAAGTTCAGGCCCAACACCAAGGGGGTGTCGAAGGGAAAGCAGAAGGGAAGAATGATCCCTCGGGCAGTTCATGAGACGGAGCCTGAGGATCGAGAAGGGGCTGACCCTGAACCCGACGCGGATGACGACTACATCCCCCTGGAGCCATCGATCTTCTTCACACCCTGTGGGGAACGATATCATGTGCGGCACGATTGCTATGGGCTTCGGAACGCTATGCGTCAGACAGAGGCGCTCCCGTGCCCCAGATGCTGCACTCCGGACTATAGGAGGCTGTTGCCTTCAACCAGAGGATCCCTCTACATCAAGCAGCCGGGCATCTACCATGTGGTGAGCCTTTGTGCGGATCCGAATCGCGAGGGGTTGCACTGCCTGACCACGTGCCGCTGCTGCTTTGAGGGGCGGGTGACATGGTGAACTATGAGTACGGCTTGAGCCTGGCACAGGCATTTTGTGAGGGCGAATTGCCCATAGAGCAGAGCCGATAAGAGGCCTTTAGTTTGGGCAGGTGCATGCCACATGGCATGGACCTGGGAGGAGTGCACAAATCCGACAATGGAAGCCGTTTTGCCCAAGGAAAAGCCCGCTGATTAGCAGAAACAATTGATCCATTCCCCACCTCACAAATGTCGCATGTGATGACACCGCCCCTTCGGACCTTGTCAAATCCCTATCCAATATTCGGCAACTGCCCCCCATGCGAGGCACAGTTGATTCCTCGAATACTGCAAGTAGAACAAAAAAACAGCACTTTGCCATGGCTTGCAGTTGGCCTTGTAGAACTTGGCCCTTTGCCTTTTGACCTCTTGTTAGGAAAATTCAGGGGCCCTCTCTGAGAGTGTCCTCCCACCTTTTGTTCCTCTATTTCCTCACTTTTCCGGAACTTAGGTTGAAAATCCGCCGTATCCGCAACCCCCACCCTCTGAGAGCCTCGCCGCTGTCCCAAGGCAAAGGATCTGGGCCCCCAGCGCATGCTAGCACCCACCATCTCGAGTGAGGTCTCAGGCGACTTTGCAGAAACTGGGTCCAATTCCGCAAGTCATCCTCGAATTACCCTAGCGAAACCGTGGTTTTAGAGGTCCCAGAAGAGCAATTCTGAGAATCCTTCACAAGATGCACTTCTCCAAACCCCCAACCCAAAAACTTTTGGTGGACGCTTGATTTAGTTCCTGTGAGCTTCTTGTTTCTGGTTTTCTGTTGCGTTCCCCACCCCAATTTCCAAGCGCAGTACATACCCATTGTTCATTCTCTGGTGACCCGCTTGATAATGGGTGCATAGACAAAGGCGTGAACAACCGGTACAAACACTCCCAGACAACATCAAGCGCCATGTAAGAGAAGACATACTCGAAATGGCAACATGAAACTGCAGAATTATGACCTGTCTGATCCTTCCATGCTTGTCTTTTTCTACGCGGAACCCGGCAACCCCCTGCTGGTTGGTCGACAGGGAATGAAGGAAGGAAATATGGAAATGAGGATGAAAAGGCCATAAGAGGAACATGAGTTTATACCTTAATCCATAGGAGCATCCTGAGTATGCTTGCTTGTTCTGAGTACTGTTGTGTTGAATGACCACATATCAATCAAGTACAATAACACAATCACAAAGCAAGTAAGATACTGATGTCTGCATGTGTGTGTTTCGCTCAGAATTTACATAGCACATTCGCACAAGAAGTACAATGAAAGTACTATATGCAAAGGAGCCCGGAATCCTGCCTTATCTTGACAATGAAAATATTTCCACCAAAGAAGATTACTATCAAAGGAACAAACGTATGTATGTTATTATCAGTACTAGCATTGTTTAAGATAGATAGAAACTCAACCACAAAGAATCTCTCTAATGTTGGACGCAGATCCACCGTACGATCCTCATGTTGGTATAAATTTTAAATGTTGATTGGACCCTGTGGACATCAAACAAACATGATTGAATGGAAGGTGACAACAGAAGGCGGCACGGTGGCAGGGAGCAGTGTGCCCAAGACCAAACAGGATCGCCACTACGCAACAAAGAAAAAACTGGATGCACTTGGGCCCCAATGCTTTGCTAGTGGAAACCAAAAGCAGTGCATCAACCGTTTTGGTGCGGGCAACACCCGGCCGCGCAAGAGAGTTTGTCCTGGTCCAGCTCGTGGCGCGCCGGCTTTACCCCAAAGCACCCGGAAGGGCTCGGCCCGGGAAAGCCCGGCCTGTGCCACGGGCAGCCTGGCAACAGACCCCAAACCACATCGGAAAGCGGAACACAAAATGTGTTTTATTCCCCAACAGCTGGAAGCTTTGGGGTCTCAGCCCAGATAGGCTTCGGAGTGGTCCGGGGCGGCCCTGAGGTAAGGTTCCACGAGGGTTGCACCAGGCGTCCACCAGGGTTCCACGAGGGTTCCACAAGGTTCTGCGAGGGCTGCGGGGTGGTGCGAGCACTAAGCGGAGCACCGCATGCCGCTGGGGATATCACATGAGCTTATTCAGTTTTCCCTAAACATATTGAAGTGAGTGCACGAAAACGAGGGGGCGCGCCAACCACGCTTCACAACATATTTCCATACCATGACAGAATTTGCTCCTACCAGGACTCGGAAATATGGTCTTACTACTTCAAAACATATAATAAATAATATCGATAAGCGCAATAGCAGGGCCTACTTTTATATGGGGATCCGTTTTGTCACAGATGCAGTCCTTTGTAGACCGAAAACGGACCCCCGCTCGAAAAGCGGATCCGCAAGACAACCGGCCCCTTTCTCAGAGGGATTGGCCAGGGATCCGCTTTTCGGTCTAAAGTGCTGGATTCCAGCTCGATGGAGGTTGTCTTGGAGGTTCCGGCATTCCTCTGGACGCACGAAGAGCCAGACGCAAAAGACGCAAAAGCGAACCGGAAGACATGGCTGCAGCACCCCCAGAAGGCACAGACGCCACGAGGCCACCACGTGGGGAAGTCACGCAGACCAAAGGCAACTGGGGCAGGAGACAGCAAACAGGGAATAAAAAAGAAAAAAACGAGGGCAGGGAGTACCGGGCAAAAAACGTCAAGAAGGGGAAGGTGGGTTCGGACCGCTGGAAGCGCGGTTGCTTGACTGGCCAAATGCCTCATCTGCTGGGCTTTGCGGCAGGTAGGTAGAGCTTTGCGCCCTTCGCCGGCAGCAAGAACACCACATCTCCACCCTGTTTTGGGCAAGGAGAGCCACAGCCAGAAAGTGATCGCAAGAACTCAGCACGCTGCCCCTCCTGACCAGCAGGCCGGACTAAAAATCAGGAAGGGCCAAGGAAGGCGGGCAAGGGAGGACAGGCCCGAGACCTTCGCGCGAAGGTGACGTTGGGGGGCTTAGGCGGCTTAAGGTCACCTTAAGGTCCTTCGAAGGTCTCCCCCCCGTTTGCCCCGGACGAAGGTCCCCAAGCCTTAAGCCCCTTAAGGTCCCCCTTAAAATCACCTGAAGGTCCTCCTTTCGCACTTGAGGTCACCAAAAGCCCAATCCCTCTCAAAAAGGGGCTGTGATGAAGGTCCGCGTTTCGAGCTGGATTCCGGCAATCCAGCTCAAAAAGCGGATCCCCGCCCAATCCCTCTGGAAAAGGGGCTGTGATGAAAAAGTGTATCCGGTTGGTCAAGCCCCCGTTCAAAACCTTTGGCCAAGGAAAGGAGAATCAGGAACCTTCAAACTTCGCCTCTTTCCCCCAAAGCTGAAACGAATCCATCTGGTCTCAAAGGCCGAGAGCTCCCTCAGGCCAGCAGTTGCTGGTCATCTATAAAGAAACATCTTTCCTGAGCCAGACAATGCTATGCAACCGTCCCCTCTCAGCCCGGAGTTTGCGCCTCTCCAGTTTGGGCAGCCGCGCCCGGCGAAGGGTGTCTTTATCCATCTTGTCCCTGCCCGGCGCTGAGGTCAATCTGTAACGGCCGTAACACAGCAACTGCCCTCGACTGGACAGAGAGTTGCAAACAACTCCAAAGATGGTCCGAAGACTAGGGAGGTTTGACAAAAAGCGATTTTGGGGCTTAATCTTCTTGCTTGTTCCTGGTTGGACATGACCCTATTGGGCTCTTGCATGGAACTTAGTCAGATTCAGCCCGAAGGCCCGTTCGAAAAACCTCGCCTTGCGCGAAACCAACGCAAGTGGAAATGGAAGTCCAACCAAACAGCCAACCAACTTGCAAGTCCGTTTCCCGCGGCTCTTCCCAGACCCACTTAGCCCACCACGCGGGGCCCCACCGTCTCCATCGGCGCGTCGAAACAAAAACCGCCTGGGGCTAGTGGAGTCCAGGCGTTTCACCGTCGCCTCAGCTTGCCATAGGCCTTCAGTTCTCGAAATGGGAAAAGACATTGAAGGGCATTGAAGGGTAGGGAATGCCGGGTACACTTCTCGCGGAACGCCTCTCTCGGAACCCGGCCGTGGTGTCCATGTCCGGGCTCCTGCTCGCTTTTGCAGCCCTTTCCAGCTGATTTTGCGTTTTTTGCAGATGGAAAGCAAAAACGAAAACCACCATTTTTGAGCCTCTCATTTTTTGGCTGCCAGGACTTGAGATCTCATTTGGGAGGCTCTCCAATTTGTTGAGATTCATGTTTAAAGGATGAACGGCCCCAAACCTGGCCGATCTCGGCAAAAATTGTGCAATTCCGCGAACTGGAGCACTTCCCAAAGGCTTAGCAACCAAACTCCATATGAGTCTACCGAAAACCATGCGGGTTTATCTCAAAATGAGATATGGAACCCAATAATGGGTGGTGGTGTCCTTTGGAAACTCCAAAGCACCCGAAAACAAAGACACAGCCATGTGAAGATTTAAAGGTGTATGTCGCAGTCACACCTGTCAATGGTTGGGACTGTCCCTTAATGACCTTCAGCTACAGTACAGTACCCTTTTCTTGTTGTGGCTCTCATGTCCCTCTGCCACAAATCCGCTTAACTCCACCATCTTTCAGGTTGCTGCCACATGACTCCATCACACCTCGCTCGGGGTCGGACGGATTCTAGCCACCAATCAAACGGGCTTGACAGGGAAACCAGTCATGTCAGGGAAAGCAGTTTCCTTGAGAACCAGGCAGCGAAAACAGTGGCGAGCCTTTTCCTGGCACTTCCAGCTCGGCGTCTCGATTCAAGGACGCCATAGAGCCACTTCTTCTATTGGAGCCACGCTAGGACCTAAAGTGTTTGTTGATGTATGCCCTGCAGGCGAGTCTTTCATCATGGGTGTTTCGGGGGAACGCGTGGGTGTTTGTTCCTCAGGACAGGCTGGAAAACTAGCCCCAACGTCCTGGCAAAACTGGCAAGTAGACTAGCAATATTTTTGCACAAGTTTCGCTCGCGCAAACCGAATAGTCTTCTCATGCTCAATCCTGGCTTTGGCCCCCAAAATAGGGGCAGAGACAAACTTCCGGCCCTCACAACAAACACCGAATATAGGTTACTGCTACGTCGGCCTTCGCAAAAACAAAAACGATGGGTTGCATCCAAAACACTGCGTCGCCAACCAGTGAGGTCCATTGACCTTCAGCTTGCCAGACAGCCCCCAGCCTCCCAAGGTTCCCAGTCACAGAGATGGACAGAGCAGTTGTCAGGCACCTGGAACCAGCCAGGCGTGCCCCCGACCTACACTTCCAACCGGGTGTTATGTCTTTTTTTCGGGTTACCAGGTGATTCCAGTTGTCAGAGTTATCGGAGTTTTGCCGCTACTTCAGCCAGAGGCAAGCGCTTGATCACGGAGGCAGGAAGGGAGCATTGTTAGGCTTCTTGGTTGTTTGAGGTCATGAGGGTCAGCGCGAACCAATTTTCAACTGAGTCCAGCTAAGCTTCGCAAAGGAAAACAGTCACTTCGGCACATGGGTGCCAACGAGAGACGCCCCTAGCTTAGCCACACCAGGGCAACTGTAAGTGCGTGGGGAACTGAGTAACTGCACTGCCAGCAGCTTCAGGTGCTGTTTGTTCTGCAGTTGGGACAATTATGCCATCTAAAGCCCAGTGAGAAACCAAGCTTCGCTCCGTTAATCTGCTGGCTGTTCCCTTCAAAACTCAGTCACCACCTTGTTCCTATCTAACACCAACTAAGAAATAGACATCGCAAACTCGGCAAATGGAAGTGAACCCAACTCAGCAGAACCTCGCCTGGTCGGGAGCGCCGAGGTCCAGTCCGAGCCCCTGGCCAGAAGTGGCTCAAAAGGGTTGCTTGCTGATTAACATGAAGCAAATCATCATGTAACCTATATTGACATATTCTATAAAGGTGATGTGTAAATACATATATATATATATATACATACATACACTTACATACAGATATGCAGACATACTATATATATATACAAATACAGAGTGTGCATGTATATACATATACATACATAAATATATATATATATATATAGGGAGAGAAACAGAGAGAGAGGGGGAGAAAGAAGAACAAAAACAGATCATCGTTGGTCGAGCTGTCTGCTGTTGGGATCTAGGGCTCGGAGCAACCCTGTTCCCAGAATTCAACCCTCGGGAGAAATTTGCAACACTCGGGTGAAGTGTGCGAATTCAATGAAAAGGAAAGGCCCGGCAAAGGACTACAATTCGCTCAAACAATTGCAGCTCCGAAACCCAACTTCGGTACAATTCAACTCTCCAAACATAGCAGGGTTTTCAGTTTTGCTAAGCAAAAAGTGAAATTCCAACTCCAAAGGGCCAAAATTAATGGCTTGCCTACGGTGCCGCCTGAAACCCATCCCGTCGGACGTCTCGAACTTGCTCGCGCCTGGTGGATGCGGACCAGTTGGACGCCCTGGGCGAACGGATGTGAAGCCAACAAAAACCTTTGAGGGTGCTATTCATTTTGCGAGTGGTCACCATATGTTGGGGTTTTGAAGGGACAGCGAAAGGAAAAAAGACGCCTTTCTTCTGTGGGGTACTCGTTTTGACAGAACACCAAGGAGACCACGCGCATTTTTGGGGTGCCCTTTTTTGGGCTTATTTTGAAGGGACACCTAAGGGCACACCATCCTTCTTGGTTAAAAGTAACCCCTCAATGGGGAGCCCCTTTTGGGAGCTACCCTCCCATCAACTACACTCTAGGGTGAAGAGGGAACCCCTCTTAAGACATGATTGCTTTTCGCCGACCCAACAAACCAATCTAATTTGTTTCGATGTCTCTTTGGCAATCGGACCTCCTTTTTTCGGGTTTGAGATTCCAGGTTGACTTGCAGCAGAGTTGGTCAGATGCTCGGACAATCTTCGACGGGTCTCCCACAAGGACATGGGTGTGTCGAAGAAATTGATCCGAAAACCGCCCCATTTTGAGGGGATGCCCCTCATTTGCCAAGGGAGACTTCATCGTTCTTGGCTGAGTATGCTTCACCTGGTCATTTCTACGATTTCCTCCATATCAGGCAAAAACGGCTTCGATGCCCCGCCTAGTGGCGGTGAAAGTCGTAGAGGCGGAGCCCCTGACGAGGATATCGGCTTCTTTTCGAAACCGTCTCCACAGTTTGACACACAGGCATGAGCAAGAACGGGCTCCGTGGCTGGCCTGTTTTGCAGCCCAACCGAATGAAAGCAATATCCTACACTCCCAAACGTCCATGCGAGCGGGAAACTTCCCCATTCTTCCATGGATGCTTCTTTGGCTGGCTTCTGAAAGAATGGGTGGTTGGATAAACCTTAGTCTTTGGGCCAAACAACTGTGTTCAAGTCACCCTTGGAGATCTCCTGGACTCCTGGAGTTGTTTCCCGCGACAGCTCGAATGACTGAGTTCTATGAGGCGCCTCAAAGCCCGAGCTGATTTTTGGTTCTACCAGCGGAGAGGGTTGCATAGGCTCTATGACCAGGTAGGAACGCTAAAAGACTAACCGCCAAGAGGAATCGGTTTTCAGGGTATTGATGGTGGTTTTGTGATACCAAAGTATGTGTTTCTCGGGGGGGGGGGGAAGCTATCTGCTGGCTTTCATCAACCCCTGCCCGCCTCGTTGGCGGCAGGGATGCCGAACTGGCCAGCCTGGCAAAACCCATGCCCCGCCATGCCAGCTTGGCATCGGGCACCAGCCGGCTTAGATCCCAGGGTGGGGATGTCATGCATCAGCCCCCTTCAAACCCTTTCCTTGCACATCCAAAGCAAACTGACATAACGTTTGACATCGACGACCAAGCGGTGGTGTGTCAAATGGCCTGAGTCACAACCTGGAATCAAACAGGTCTACAATGCTCGGGACTGTCCCGTACCACCCGCAAGTTGCCCGGGTTTGGATTTGGCTCACCAAGGATCATCTGGAGAGAATGGGAGATATGGCTTTTTGCTGACCCAATCTCTCTTTTGTGTGATGTTGCTGTTGCCGTTGCTTCACCGAATTGAGCTTGACCTTTGTGATTCTCCTACATCCCAAGGTGTGTGTGAGTGTGGTGGTGTTGTAGTTCTGACTAGCGTGATGATTGAACATGGCAAGGCGGCGAGTTGGCCGGGGTGCTGACATGGGTAGGCGAGCGAGAACCCCATGTACAAACCCTGAAGGATGCTGCCGGAGAGGTCCAGTCTGGCAACATCGAAGTCACCCTTTTTTTAAGGAATGTGTTGAAAGGTGAGAACTACCTATATTCAGCACGGGCGGCAAATACTTTTTGTTCTTGAGCCATATGATGATGGTTTACCACTACTAATCAACACCCCCCGCTTTGCGGAGGAGCGTTGGGGAACACAGTACCATATACGCTATTCCTCCAGGCCTGTAGCAAAGTCATTGGACCTCAGCACGGTGAGAGGCAAGTCATGGCAAAGCTGATTCATCCACGGTTGCTTCAACTGCTGTGTCCTCAAGGCAGCTGGCACACGATTGATTTTCGCAGGAGCGATACCTGTTGAGTCGGCCGACGACGACTTCCGTCGGGCGCTTCACATGACTACGCATGGGAAGATTCGAAGTAGAAATGAATTCGCTCTGCTGCTCCAAACGGTGGTGATCTCACGACCACAGCTTCCGCTGGGCAGAAATGATATCGTCAGTCGGCGGTGGCGGCCATGCATAGCAAACGGCCGCAGCTTCCGCCGGGCGTGCAAAAGTAGCACAGCTAATGTTGCAGCATCATTGGATGAATGGTAAAAAGGTTTCCAACATGACATCACCAATGAACTTAATCTGTCACCATGCAACAAAAGCTATGGGATCAGCCTAAATGCGGGCGCTCACCATCCCCACGGTCCCTGGCGCCACTGATCCCAACCTCGCGACCAGCCATAGTTCCGTGCCAATCGGAGTATCCCTTGCCCTTGCCCTTGGCCTTGCCTTCCTTTGGTCGATCTCGCAATGGCCCTCCACTGGGTATTCTTGGCCTCGACGGGGTAGGTCTTGGTGCGGCCAGAAGAGAACTAAGGGATTTCCTCGCCTGTGCTGATCATGCCCTGAGGATCGAGCTTTTTCCATGACGCTTTGATGAAGCTCACCATCACTCCAAGGATCTGTTCGATGCTCCCTTCCAGGGACGTATTGCCCGCTGTGCCCAACAATGATTGGCACTTGGTTGTTCGGAACGAACCTGAACGCGCACATCACGGCAAACTGCATCACGGTATAGAACCGCGCGTGGTGGGCAATGTATGCTTCCGTCGAAACGTTCAACTCATGCGGGTCGAGCTTTCCGGGGGCCGGGATGAAAACCAACTTCGTCCTTGTGTTCTGCGATCCCCCCTTGTCGCGCTCTTCCCTTGTTCGGCCAGGGTCTGTAGGCGTAGAATGGGTCGATTGACAATCGATCCGATCCGAAACCCTCGTACAGCCCATTGTCTGTGCCTTGGTGAGGTGGGTCTTGGCCGTTTTCCTGAGCGACGCCTCGACGGAGATTCCTCCCTGCTTATCACCTTCCTTTGCATGGTGCTTGGACCTAATCCACTTGCCACCGCCCCCCTGAAGGCCCTCAAGATAGAAAACCATGTTCTGGAGGGCGGCCGTGCGCTCCAGCCTCACGACCTCCGTGGCAATCCTTGCGTCAGTCCATTCCACCATGTCAGATCGGCACTCTTGGCAGTGAAGATGGCCATCAATCTGCCAATGGCCGCATCTCCGGTTCCAGCACTTGATCGTTGGGATCTTCATCATCGTGGTGAAGAAAAGATCCTCCCAACCGCGCCCCTGCTTCTTTTTATTTTTGGAGAGTTCGGGGACTCGTCGAAGCGTTGCAGGCGCAACCTGATACGTCGGTCCTGCTGGCCTTGCGTTCGACTGCCCCTTCCAGGGAGCGAGCTCGTCGACAATGGCAATTTCGGCGACGGCCCCAGGCAGTAGCCTGCCATTCACGGTGCCTTCAACCACTTTCCGCCAGTGTCTCCATGCTTTCTCTGCCGTCAGGGTGTTCTCGCTCTTGAAGAAGCTCGGGTTCACTCTCTGTGGCCCGGGCATGAGCTCCGCCGTCAGCGCTGCGCGGTACCTTTTGCGCATCTCCGGGTAGGCCCGGTGGAAAGACAGGAACTCGTTCTTCCTGGTGTGGAACGCGTAGGTGATTTACGCGTTGCCCACCCAGTCAGCCGACATGAATGCTTCGTCGCTGGTGAACAATCTGATGCCATCTTGCATCATGAGTTCCGTGTCAAATGCAACCGTGACGGGCCTTCCGGCTTGCGTTCCCGCTAGCTTCCGCATCTGGGCCTATGGCGGTGTCGGATTGAAGTACACCTGGGCCCTGCCCGTATCCGCCCGGCACAAGCCCATGCTGAATGATCTCCGCGGACCTCAAGTCGCATGTGTGATACAGACGGCAGGTCGGCGCCACAGGGCGGTCCGCTCCGCATATGGCCTGTTCCGTATACCTCCTTGTCAGTTCATTGTGATGCCCCTGGACGGCCCTGACCCTCAATGCTTGATACGGCAATCCTTTCCAGGATGCTTCCCTACATTCGGTGACCCGGAATCGCTTCGTGTCATTGTTGCGGATGCAAACCATGACCTCCCACCGCCTGACATTGGCAATCCGGTCATTGAGGTGCCTCACCAGTGCCTCAAATTCCACAGAAAGGTCGATTCCGCAAAAGGGGGGGTGGCTTCCCGTCCTTGAACCCCCCCCCCCAGGACATTTTCTTGGAGATTGCCACCAACCTGTAGTCACGGTCCAATTCACCTTCGGGACGTGACCCATTTCCTTGACCTCGGTGGCGGTGGCGTTGGCGGCTGCTTGACTGGTAACCTCCCACGGAATCACCTCAGCCGTGTCGGACTCGGCAACTTCCAATACCAGCTCCAAAGATGCGACAGTCTCCTGATCAAAGGGGTCGCCCTCAGCTTCCGGCGCAGCGCGGTGAACACCTGGTGGCAGGCTCGTCGGGTCCCACCCGAAGTCCTGCGTGTCATCACCCAACAGAAGCCACTTATTCTTGTCTTCGTCGTCGGGTTCAACAGACAAACCGTGCTCAGCCGCCGTGTTGCCAATGTACTGGGACATGGCGATCTCCACCCGATCGAACTCGTCGTCCGAGTTCTCGTCGCCTTTGTCCACCGCCTCGAGGATGATCTCGGCCCGCGTTGCCCTTCATCTCCAGGGTCATCGCGTTGTAGGGCTCGCCCTCCGCCTCCTTCATCCAGGCGGCGACATCGGGTCTCTTGGTCGTGAGACCAGTCGGGCCTCTCCTCCGTGGCCGCAAACTCCTGCAGGGCTTTTGCCAACCTCAGGCAGGTGGGCCACCCGAACAAAACGGGATCGACCGGCTCCCCCCGCACGTAGGGCTCGACGCTCCCGTATCCGCTGGGCCAGCAGTTGAGTATTGATGGCCGCATGTAGGAATTTCGACACAACCTTCCGGTTGGCGTTGCTGTACGTCATGTGGACGTCATCGTACCGATGCGACAGCAGCGTCATCACTGACGCATCACTTGAGTCGATAGCCTTGCTGCGAACCCCATCGTCGATGACCACGTCGGCGAGGTGCCGGAGGCAGCCGTTCATGGCATCATTGTAATCCGAGGTGAGGCCATAGTCCTCCACATCCGGGTTGCAAATGAACGTGATGTCCCGAATGCGCCCGAGCCCGACAGCCTCCTTGAAGAAGTCAAGCTGCTCGTAAACACGGGTCCTCTGAACCTTTGGCCATTCCGACGCTGCCTTCCGGCCCGCCTCCGTTCGGTTGAACCTCTTCTCGTGGATCCAGCGGCAGCCAACGTACCCATAGTTGCCGAAGACATCGTTGCCCCCCCACATCACGAAGACGGAGATGAGCAGTTGCTGGATGCTGATCAGCTTTTGGAGCAGCTTGGCCACGTGATGCTTGGTGGGATACCTGTCATTGGGCTCTTCAACCCTAGCACATGACGAATCACCAATGACCAAAATGTCGACCTCCTCTTCCGAGGGGCATGGCACAGCACGGAATTCCGCGGGGGCATTCCGTCCCAGAACCTGTATCATGCCATCTCAGAATTGCTCCCGGCTAGGGTTCCCCCCAGCATCACTCCCGGCCGGTGCCTGCTCCTGCGCCGCGATTGTCCTTGTAACCGTGTCTGGCTCAGGGATCGTGGCAATGGCAGCTTGCGTCTGGAAGCTTGTCCCATTCCACCAAGTTGTTGATGGTGCGCTGGTCTTTTTTCAACACGTCGTTGAGCAGGACATCCACGGTAGGCGCAAGGGACGACATCCTGATCGCAAGGGTGGCAGATATCACACGGGGAGCAGCTGAGAGCGAGAATGCTGCGTGGATCGCATCAGTAAGTACCTTCAGCATTCACGATACCTACAGCACATCCGTCAAAGTCACACTTGTTTAATCCGTGCTTGTCAAGGATGCTTTTCACCTTGGGAAGCTTCCAGTACGTGCATCCCTTGGGCCACTCATGGCGATTGATGGGTTTTGATGCCCCATTTCATCCAAGAATGCCTCAAAAGACTTCCACAACACGTTGAACAACTTCCTATGATTAGCAACCTTCTTCCTAGCTGAGGGAATCTTGTTGTTTATAAAGTTCCATGGTGCCCAGATTAGCACATGTTGAAATCGGCTTGCAAAATCAACTGCTTTTCTTCCGTTTTCACTTTGGTTGAAATCATTATTGGGGGTAAACCTGAACACCTGGCATCCAGCTGCAGTGGATCTGCTCACGTCACCAAGCTTGGAATCCTCTCCACTGCACACTTCAATGATGCATCTGGGAGTTGGGCATGGTGCCGCGGCAGCAGGTTCCCCTGTGCGTCCGTCCGTCCTGGGGGACGATCCGCGATTCTTCAATGTATCCGGTTTGAGATTGGTATGACTGATTAGCTTGAGCGCTTTGTTCCATTTGTCACTATTCGTGAAAGGACCGTGTCTGCACTAACCAGTTGGTAGTGCTTCCTACGGAACTGTTCCGCGAACCAAGCTAAATTCACTCTTTGTGTTTTATCCGTGTGACGAAATGCTGGGGATTTGCCGGATTCCAGGATCCTTAAGGTCGACTGATTGTCTTCGACAAACACTCCTCTAAGACACTTGGGTCCAAACAATGAAACACTCGCCGAACGTCTCCCACGTAGTCCCAATCCGTGACGGCTTCCCTGATTTCGGTGGATTCTATTTGGTAGTCGACGTCAAACATTCCATAAACTCGAAACAGTGTTCTTCCCGTCCATCCTTTCACAGGCCCATAGGCTTGAAACCTCCAATCATCCTGCATCTACCTCCGCATTTTCGTCAATCCTGATAGTAGTTCTGGATCTACCTAACATTTTGCAATCAACGGGGCAGTCTTTGGTGGATTTGGGATCGAACAAAGTATTCCTAACGCGTTTGTGCACTCTAGACAAAATGAATCTGTGTGGTTCGTAAATCCAATAGTCCCCAGAACTGACCTTGGTTACGACCCTGCCTTCCGGCAGGCTCTTCGTGCTAATTCCCCCGCGTTCTGGAGGTACGCCCACAGACCGGCAGAAGGAAGTCCGACTGCACGAAGGCTCACGTTGGCTGCAACAACCTCACTTTCGGTGGAACTCATCGACACCGAGGTTTGCTTTTTGCTGAAGGCTGCCAAGGCATCATCGGGTCGATCGGATGCCACACACACGGCCTCCCGAACCTTGATGCGCCAGTTCCTGTAACTTTCAGGAAGTGGAAAAGCAGGAATGACGATCCTCTCTGCTTCTTTGACCTTGGGCTTGTCGTGATCGGCGTCCACTGTGGGCGCCTGCTTACCCAAAATCTTGTTGAGCTTCTTGCGGATCGCACGGGCTCTCTCCGATGATGAGGACGAGGAGGATGAGGTTGAGGAGCTAGAGGATGAAGAGCTGGGTGAATCAGAAGGAGATCGACTCTTTGGCTTCTTGCGGCTCTTCTTCTTCTTCCTGTCCTTTTTGCTCTTCTTCTTCTTGTCCTTCTTTTTCTTCTTCTTGTCCGTCTTGCTCTTCTTTCCATCATCATCTCCATCGTCATCGCCGTCGCCAGCATCATCATCATCATCATCATCATCAGGATTGCCGGCAGGTGGTTCCCCACCGCCTCCGCTCTGGCACTTGTCTTTGCGCGATGGATTCTTGTCTCCATCATCTGGATCCTGAGCTGGGGATTCCTCGCCATCACCACCCGGATCATCGGCGGCACCTGACCCATCACGGCGGAGTTCGGTGGAAGCTGACCTGATACGTGTCTTAGAACTAAGGTCCAGGCCGTGAGGAGGAAACGGCTGTACAGGAGAGGCCTTCGGCCTGAGTCCGAAAATCGGAACATTGGACGAACTTTCAATTCATGACGTAGTGCTTCAATGTCCCTTGATTGCTTCATGATGATCTCTCTCATCTCGGCCGCACTCCTGTCGGCATCCTCCTTCTGCTTGTTGCTCTTGTTGACATTCATTGATGTGGTTCACCGCGTCCTGGTAAAGTCGGCCTTTTTCCTCAACATGGCCTGCGTGTAGTTGATTGATTATGGCGTCATGGCGTGCCGAAGCATAGGCAGCCACTTCTTCCGTACTTGGACCTGTGTTGACCACATTCACTGTCTGACTATGTTGGTATATGTTCGGGGCACACACATGATGTTGATGAAGATGGGTCTTGTTCTTCGTCATGTGTGCGTGCATCTCTTGCCTTGGTCGATGTCCGGTGAGAGGTTCCCCTCCGCTTCCCATTGAATCCTCCGGGAGTACGACCGAGGTGATGGGCACGAGCGCATCGCTTGGTCGGACTCGGGAAAACTGCTTCGGGAGCGCTGTGACGGATTGCATGGCGTTTTCCCTTCCGGATGTCCGCCCTTGATCAATTCGTTGGCCACTGCTTCGTTCAGCCTCGCGATGTCAGGGTGGCATCCGTCGCCGCTTGACGCCATGGCGGCGCGGGTGAGAGCTGACTGTACAAGGTACCAGCGATACGGCTGATAACCTGTTGAAAGGTGAGAACTACCTATATTCAGCACGGACGGCAAATACCTTTTGTTCTTGAGCCATATGATGACGGTTTGCCACTACTAATCAACAGAATGGAAGGCGTCTAACTCAAATCCATGGTTACGTCGACCCGGGCAAATAAACCCGTTCCAGTAATAGCAGGTTGTTCCCCTCCAAAAGTGACGATGCCAGAAACACCTCGTATCAATGAACTGGGGTTGATCAATCTGGAGTGAACATTCAAGAATAGCTTCACCAGCACCCACCCCCGCCTTTGTGTGGGCTGATTGCGCGCCTCCCCTTTCACTGAGCTCAAGAGTTTGAACTGCCAATAACTCTCGTAGGCTCACATAGCCGCTAGATCATTTGGAGATTCCAAACAAGTTTCCAGCTGCACAGGTTTAACCTGTTGCTCCTATGGGCCCTGGAAATCAAAGCTGTCGCTCTCAGCTCCGGGCAGCTTGACGCCAACCGCATTGAGAGCAAAGTCCTGCCGGTCTCGGGCAAGGGAAACCAGACAACAGCCATTGCCTGATCTGGGCGTGGTCTAATGAAGTCCGCGGCCTGAAGAGAAGAATACGGAGTCCTTTGCAAATGGCCAGCCTCTTGTTTCGACTGCTTTCAAGCCTGGTTGCGCGCCATCGAGCTTCGGGGCCATTTTCGGGGATACCCGTCTGGGATCCCCCTGAAGGCGGCAAAGTAATCATAGGGGTGGAGAGTCACTTATTTTCGTATGACACCGGCGATGTGGCCCGTTCGGCTGCTTATTTCCGATCGCTTATTAGAAGTTAGAACCCCTATAGCTTTCAGCTATCCGTGGAACGACAAATAAATTAAACAAAAGAAAACCGAAGGAAGTCAGCTTCCAGCCCATAAACAAACAAACAAACAAACAAACAAACAAACAAACAAACAAAGAAACAAACAAACAAACAAACGAGCAAACAACAAAATGCATAAACCAAGAATGAATGAACGAAGGAACGAAGGAACGAAGGAACGAAGGAACGAACGAACGAACGAACGAACGAACGAACGAACGAACGAACGAACGAACGAACGAACGAATGAATGAATGAATGAATGAATGAATGAATGAATGAATGAATGAGTGAGTGAGTGAGTGAATCAACCAATGAATCAAGGACTCAATATGTACATGCATATATTTATATACATGCATTTAAAGAACAAAAATAGAGTTGCAACGAGCAGCCTTTTCCTTCTTTGCCCGCTGCTTTCAAATTCATCGAAACACGATGGCTTTCCTTTTGGCTTTCCCTTAAACTACAGTGAAAATGGTACCCGGATAGACGACTTCTTGCATCAATTGACAGGTAGTTTGAATGGGGTTTCATTCATCCAGCATTTCGCCCGTCCGCAGTTCCCCGCCCACTCTTTTCGGTCGTCCTCAGTGGGACGCCTGCACTGCGCCGCAGAAAAAGGGGGCTGCGCAGGGATGGAGGGGTAAGAATTACAGATATGGGGAATACAGACGCAATATGGAACAGTGGGTGTCTTTTGTTGTCCATGTGTTTGTCCAATCAAAAGTGGTCTGCAGCTATGGTTGGAGCAGTTGAGACTCACTTTGCCTCCAGAGCTCTTGGGGCAATGCGCCTGCGCACAAACTCCAAAACGCATCTGCCGACTGCAAACATTCTTGCGAGACTCCTCTACTTGTGCAGGCAATTGGAGAAGCCAGGAGGTTCTTCAAGCGCTGTGTTTCCAAAAATAGTTTCTTTTTGGTTTTCGCTCAAGCGCCATCCAAGGTATCTATCCTCTTATAGCACATTTGACCACTGCGCATTTCCAGCGCAGCCCCCGGCACTGCAACTGTCATGAGCCACGGTTAGAATGAGTTGTCCGCAAGAGGACATGAGAAACTTAATGAGTCCCCTGGTTCTCGCAAAAAACTCAGTTAAGTTCCCCCAAATACCACAGACTACTAGTCTTTGACCAATCCGCATATACCAAGTCCCCCCAACTGCAGTCCTTCCCGCAGATTCAGCCCGTGCCTGGATCGACTGGCCATGTCAGCCTCGGGCCAAAGCGTGAGGTCCCAGTGCAGTGGGGACACGTGTTAAAACAACGGGGGTTGATGTTGCCGTTTGAATTGTAGGCTCCCAAATTTGCAGCCTCATGTCAGCTTCACTGGACGTCCAACAACAACCTGACGAACATCAAAGCCATGTCGTCTGGGGCCGGGACAAGCACATCACCGGGCCATGTCCTTCACCTGCGAAGGGGGGAAACTGGGTCGTTACACAGTTGTCAAGTTGATGGTTACTGAAAAAGAGAGTCAAAGAAGCTGCACATCCGATTGTGGGCGCTGACGCAAACACAGTGCGGGTCTGCCCATAATCCTTGTGAAACGTTAAAATTGCCCAAGATTCAAAAAAAAAGAGCCCGCCTTTTGGTTGGACGCGTGTGTGATCCCGCTTTCGCCCCCCAAACTCACCCTTGAAGAGAATGAAATGCACAAGCATAGAAATCGGAGCGACTCGCTGCCTTGGAGCTGCCCCCACGCAACGGAAAATGCACAAGCCAAAATGCCTTCCAGTGAGCGGTGAGCGCCCCAAACTGTGGGGGGGTGTAAAATTGGGAATTGAAGGGAAACCACCTTTTTGGGGATCACGACTGGAACCAAGCAACACGTTTCTCAACTTTACGCCTTTTCCCATGGGGTTCATTTTGGGTAATCCTTCTTGTGTTGGGGTTCCTTGCGCAAACAGATCCACCCAAAAACTGCTTCGTCACATCACCCCCAATCCGTCTCATGCCCGTCAGATCCACATGTTTTTAAGCAGTTCCACCCTCGAAAGAGCTCAAAACGTGTCAAAACGCCGGGAAACAAGGCCCGGCACGCTGGAAAAACACGCGCGAACCCAACACAAAGGCGGAGGAGGACCTCCAACACAATGCAGTTGTCCGCTCTCTTTTTTTCCCCGTGCCGCTTTGCTACGATGCCGGGGACAGAGTGACAACCAATTGGTGCCACCTCCCCCCTGGAACTTCGAGAAAAAGACAGCAACGCGAAAAGAAAACAGCAAACAGCAACCACAACACCGAAACACAAAGTCCGCCGACATTGTTCGGCGTGTCGGATACATAAGAGAGGACTATTGGATACCTAAGAGAGGATAGAGGATCCCCCCTCCCCCCTCCTACCGCGCGGCAATTTGATGACGTTCCACTAAACGTAGTCTTCGGGGAGCCGGTGTCGCAAAACAGGGGTCCCAGGCTCGATTCCCCCTGCCGGCTTTTTGGCTGGCTTGGGCTTCTTGCATCCTTTTGCCGAAAATCTGGAAAAAAACTCAATGTTTTTGGTCGTCCTCTTTGCGAAAACGCAGGAAAACCGTGCTTTTTGCGGAAAATACTGGGGAGCAAAGGGGAAGTGCAAGGATACATACATGCATACATTACATTACATTACATTACATGACATGACATGACATTACATGACATTACATTATATACATACATACATACATTACATACATTACATACATTATATACATTACATACATACATACATACATACATACATACATACATACATACATACATACATGCATGCATGCATGCATGCATGCATGCATACATACAACATACATACATTACAACGCACTACATGAATATTACTTACTTACTTACATGCTTACATCGTGCGTACATGCGTACATACATACATGCATACATACATACATACACACAGACCATACATAATACATACATACATACATACATACATACATACATACAGACAGACACATACAGACAGACAGACAGACATACACACAGACATACATACATACATACACACATACATACATACATACATACATACATTACATACATACATACATACATACATACACTACATACATACATACATACATACATACATACATACATACATACATACATACATGCATACATACATACATACATTACATACATGCATACATACATAGATACATACATACATACATTACATTACATTACATTACATTACATTCCATTCCATTACATTACATTACATTCCATGCATACATACATACATACATACATTACATACATAGATACATACATACATACAGTACATACATACATACATACATACATACATACATACATACATTACATTACATTACATTACATTTCATTACATTACATTACATTACATACATACATACATACATGCATGCATGCATGCATACATACATACATACATACATACATACATACATACATACATACATACATACATACATACACACCATACCATACATACATACATACATACGTACATACACACATACATACATACATACATACATTACATGCATACATTACACTACATTACATTACATTACATTACATTACATTACATTACATTACAAACATACATTACATACATACATACATACATGCATACATACATACTTACTTACTTACTTACATTACATACAAACATGCATACATACATATGTACATGCATACATACATACGAGAGAGGGAGATTGGGGAGAGAGAGGCTTGGGGGTGGTGGGGAGGGAGAGAGGACAACAGAACACACAAGGGAGACAAGGGAGAGAGGAGGAAGGACAATGTCGGCGGACTGAGCCGGAGGCTTTAAAGTTTCCCAAGGACCAGCCAGGGGTTCGATAGACTCGAAATTCTGTCGAGACTCTCAATTCCGACCTTGGGACCTCCAACGCCTCACTGGATAACCGCACGTTTTGCGCAGTCAGGGCTGCTACCCCCACTGCGGAAAACTCCCAACGCACTCTTCAGACCTCCTCTGAGCCAAGAAAGCCTGAAGAGGCAGGAAGTCGGCTAAACTCGTCAATTCCGGCCTTTGAAGTTTTCCGCAGTCGCCTTTTTGAGGGGCAACTGCGGAAAACCGCACGTTTTCCGAAGTAGGTTCGGGATTTGTACGAGCAACTGGTCGGTCTTCTCGACCAGTCCCACGCACAAATCCGAGACTTTCCTCAGATCCTCGTTGGCATGTTTGGGGGGCGACTTCGCGCAAACACTCCTAAGAAAACATGTTTGACCTGTCACCGGGAACATCCCGGAGGTCCTGGACAACGGAGAGGTAACGGAAGGCACGCACGTCACCGCAGCTGGCCCTCCCTACACGCGCAACGCTGCTGCCATCCAGTCCCTGGACAACCGGTCACTGCAGAGCTGGCTTCGAAGCTGGACAGCAGCGCATTGGCGCCGGCAATCGCACGGCCACGGCAGCAGCCCTGGCCACCACGGACGGGTGGCTGTGCACGGGAGCAGCATCGCCGCGCTGCAGAGCTTGCTGACCACGGGTCTCCAACAAGTCGCACCAGTCGGCCTTCGAGCTGGTGGCCACGAAAAGCACCCCCGACGGCGTGGACCTGAAGCTGTCGAACCACAGCACCACGGCAGCTCCATCGCTTCGGCAAACAACGCCGCGCTGGCCACGGTGGCTGCCAACTACGGCCTCAAGACGGTGGTGGACCAGCACTGCCTCGACATCGCAGCGAGGATCACGCCCCTGGAGCCGACACCAAGGTAGCCAACGCTCTCCTGGGCGTCGTCACCGCCGCAGCGCTGGCCTCAGAGCTCGCAAGCCAAGACAGCTCGCAAGCCAAGACGCCTCCATCTTGGTCGACACTGGAGGTGGGCTGGAAGATTGCAGCCGCCCTCCTGGACGCCGTGACCGGCAGCCCTCGACGCCGCCCTCACCGGACGCTGGCCGCCCTGCTTTCCACGGTGGACGGGTTGGACACGCCGCTGGACGTAGACACCAAGATAGCAAATGCCCTACTGGGTCTCGCCACCAAGACCTTCGTCGCAGCGCAGCTTGCAGCCGGGATGCCAGCATCTCAGCGCTCCACGGCTCCAAGGCCGACGCGACGCTGCTGGCCTCGTACGCCACAAACGCCGCGCTCTCGCAAGACCACGCTCCAGAGCGCCCTCGACGCAATCGGGAGACGACCAGCGCCATCGCAGCTGCGCTGCTGGCCTACTACACCTCGGCGGAAGTTGGCCGACTACCGGACGGCGAGCGCGCAGGACACACAGACGCAGGCCGCCATTGCGGGCGAAGGAACCAGATCGGCCGACCAGGACACGGCCACGGCCTCGCTCAGCTGCTACACCATCACGGAGTCACGGAGGCAGCTTCGGCCCTGGAGATAGCTGTGAGGGGCCGACGAGGTCGCCCGGAAGAGTGCACGGCTACACCCTGACCCTGCCTCCAACTTCGTGGTGTAACGACCCCCTGTACGGCAGCTTTGTGGGGGACAGGGCACCATGGCAAGATGTACTTCACCGTGCCCCCTACAGGATTGCGAAGCTGCACTTTGGGGCGCGCGCCGTCTACGGCCTCAACCCTGGAGGCCGCCAACTTGACAGAGGCACGAGTTCCTCGACGGCTCCGACGACTTCACCTCTCTCTTTAGAGGCTTCCCCAAACGGATTCCATTGCACCTGGGAGGGTTCTGACACTCGTCCGTCCAGGAAACGACCTCGTCCTGCGAAGGGTTCGAAATCTAACATGCTGCGTGCAGGCGTGTGGCTGCAACAAAACGAGCCCCTAGACATGCTTGCAATTTGCCTCCAGGCTGCACTTCAGCAAGCCGAGCGTTGCAGGGCTAAGAAAAAAAGAAAAAAAGAAAGGAAAAAAAACTCCCCAAAAAAAGGGGGCCCAAAACAAAAGGGAAAAGGGGCTTCCTTTGGGAAACCTCGACTTGCTGAAATGCAACCTGGAGGCAAATTGCAGCGCATATCTAGGGGTCGTTTTGTTGCAGCCACACCTGCACGCAGCATTTTAGATCCTTCGCTGGACGAGTGTCAGAACCCTCCCAGGTGCAATAGAATCCGTTTGGGGAATAGCCTCGAGAGAGAGCTTGCCCTTGTCAATATTGGTCCATTATTGACTTTCCGTCGATTCAAGATGACTCAATATTGACTCAATATTGCTTCAATATTGCCTCAATATTGACTCAACAATGGCCTGGTATCGAAGCCTCGACGCCAGCCTGCCGAGCCGCGCCACGTCCTGCCTGGTATCGAAGCCTCGACGCCAGCCTGCCGAGCCGCGCCAGCACGCTCCGCATACTACGTCCGTATGCTCCGCGTACTACGTTTGTACTTAAAAGCTGCGATTTCAAGCCGGAGCTGCCGCGGACCAGGGGGGAATCGAACCCGCGACCGCGGGATTGCGAAAGCAGGCGCGCGAGCCACGAGACAACTTCCAAAGGCCATTTCGCGAGCAACAACTTCGCACGCAGCGAGAGCGCTTCGACACGCACGCTCCCCGCAGAGGGTCGCGCGCGGCTTGCAGAAATCGTAAAAAGCCCTCAGGTTTTTTAACCTCGACCACGCGAATCTCCGCAGAGGGTCGCGCGCGGCTTGCAGAAATCGTAAAAAGTCCTCAGTTTTTGAACCTCGACCACGCGAATCTCCGCAGAGGGTCGCGCGCGCACCGCAGAAATCGTAAAAAGTCCTCAGTTTTTTAACCTCGACCACGCGAATCTGCGCAGAGGGCCGCGCGCGCACCGCAGAAATCGTAAAAAGTCCTCAGTTTTTGAACCTCGACCACGCGAATCTCCGCAGAGGGTCGCAATCCCGAGCGATGATCAAACTCCCGCCCCGGCGCCTTAGAAACCTAAACTAACTTACATAGCTGCTTACGCCGAAGCTCTACGCAAGCTCTACCTAACCTTGGCTCTGTGCCACCTGGCTCTGTGTCACTTGGCTCTGTGCCACTTGGCTCTATGTATGGTAACTTGGCTCTATGTAACTTGGCACTATGTAACTTTGTAACTTAGCTATATGTAATGTAACTTGGCTCTATGTAACTTGGCTCTATGTAACTTTGTAACTTAGCTCTATGTAACTTGGCTCTATGTAACTTGGCTCTATGTAACTTGGCTCTATGTATCTTGGCTCTATGTAACTTGGCTCTGTGTAACTTGGCTCTATGTAACTTGACTCTATGTAACTTGGCTCTATGTAACTTGGCTCTATGTAACTTGGCTCTATGTAACTTGGCTCTATGTAACTTGGCTCTGTGCAACTCGGCTCTGTGCAACTTGGCTCTGTGCAACTTGTCCAAGGGCTCCGCACGGAAGAACCCTTCGCGATGCTTTCGGGGAAAAAAGAATCCGAACCCCTCCAGACCCGTTGGGCGAACCAGTACTAAAAAAACGAACCCCCAGCAGGTTGGGCGGACCAGTATCAAACCCCAGCGCTAGTCGACAAGGGTCGTTTTTAATCGCGCCAAACCCACAGAGGTCCTACTGAGACATTGAGACAAGTGAGACAAACGCAAAAAAAACAACTGCTGATTTTTGTTGTTTTTGCGCAAGTGAGACAAGTGAGACAAAAGTGAGACAAGTGAGACGAACACGAAACCTGTCGATTTTGCTGTTTTTGAGCAACTGGGACAAGTGAGACAAGTGAGACGAACACAAAAGCGGCCATTTTGCTTTTTTCTGAGCAATTTTGCTGAGATATTCGGTTGAGACAAGTGGGACAAATGAGACCACACAGAACTGTCCGGAAAAAAACAGCGCAAATGGCCAGTTTTTTGTTTGTCTCACTTGTCTCACTTGTCTCAACGTCTCAGCACGACTTCTCTGGCTCTCGAAAAAAGAACGGTCTGTTTCATGGCAGAAAAAACCGCCAAATTTGCCGTTTTCTTTGCGCTTTGCCTCAGTTGTCTCAACGGAGGCTTTCATACAGAAAAAAAACTCCCCAAACCGGGTTGGGCGGGCCCCAATCCCCACGCCCGTTGGGCAGACCAGTACCCAGCCCAAATTCCACCACCCCCGTTGGGCAGACCAGTACCCCCTGTGCCTCCTACAAGGTTCCTACCAATTCCTATCAGTTCCTATAGGTTCCTACAAGCATGCAAAAAAACCGAGCCCCTCCCCCAGACCCGTTGGGCGAACCAGTACTTAAAAAAAAAAAACAGCCCCCCTCCCAGACCCGTTGGGTGAACCAGTACTTCAAAAAAAAACGAATCCCCCCAGACCCTTTGGGCAGACCAGTACTCTAAAAAAAATCCGAAACCCCTCACACCCGTTGGGCAGACCAGTACTAAGCCAAAAACCGAGGCCCGTTGGGCAGACCAGTACTTAAAAATCCGAACCTTGACCAGACCCGTTGGGCGGACCAGCTGGGCAGCCTGGTATCAACCCCCTTAAACCACCCTCCCTCTGAAAAAAAAAGGTATGCCTCCAGGCCGGCGTCCTCCACATCACCTGTCGCACCCAGAGTACTAATTTAGTACCCTCTTCAGAGGCCTCAAAAGCATTCAAAAAACAAGCAAAAGTGTGCATTCGGAATCAAGCCAAAACAAGCAAAAACAGTAAAAAAACGAGCAAAAAGCCAACCAGCGGAAGGGTGCAATCAGGGTGCAATTAGGGTGCAATCAGGGTGCAATTAGGGTGCAATTAGGGTGCAAAAGGGTGCAACCCCAAAATCGTGCAAAAAAACAGGCAAAATCGGGCAAAGTTGGGCGAGCCAGTATCAAAACGGAGTTGGGTGAGTCAGTATCAAACGAGGTTGGGCGAGTCAGTATCAAAAGCACGTCATCCAATCCATCCGAAAAAACAGAGTCTTTTTTGTCTAGCCTCCAGAAGAAATAAGCTTCTTTTTTCCCCCAGAGCCAGAGAAGTCCTGCTGAGACGTTGAGACAAGTGAGACAAGTGAGACAAACAAAAAACTGGCCATTTGCGCTGTTTTTTTCCGGACAGTTCTGTGTGGTCTCATTTGTCCCACTTGTCTCAACCGAATATCTCAGCAAAATTGCTCAGAAAAAAAGCAAAATGGCCGCTTTTGTGTTCGTCTCACTTGTCTCACTTGTCTCAGTTGCTCAAAAACAGCAAAATCGACAGGTTTCGTGTTCGTCTCTTTTGTCTCACTTGTCTCAATTGCAAAAAAACGCAAAATCAGTAGCTTGTTTTTTGTGTTTGTCTCACTTGTCTCACTTGTCTCACTTGTCTCAATGTCTCACCCCCCTGTCTTCGGTCAGGATCCCCCAAAAATTGTTAAAAGGTTGGTTCTGGGGTAGGGAATTTTCAGTTCAGGGTTTCAGGGTTCAGGGTTCATTTTCAACAAGCAAACCATTTTGTTCGAAACACAGGTATTGGTTCTGGGGTAATTTCTGGGGAAATCAATATATTGTTTGCACAATTTTTCAGAATGAAACTGTCTAAGATATTGACCTTTTCAAGGTTCATGTTACAGACCATTTTAACGCTTTCTGGGGGACACAAGTGGTTAATCATATTATAACTAAAGATAATATGAATAAACTTACGGCCAGCCCCTGAGGTTTGCCTGCGCCACGAACCAACAACGCCCCGACACAAAAACCCTAAACCTAAACCCTAAAACCCATAAATCTAAACCCTAAAAACCCTAAACCTCAACCCTAAAAACCAGAAACTTAAACCCTAAAAACCCTAAACCTAAACCTTAAAACCCTAACCAAACCCTAAAAACCCTAAACCTAAACCCTGCTAAGCCTAAACCCTAAAAAACCCAAACCTGCTTGCAGAAACGCCAAAAAACCGTAAACCTAAACCCTAAAACCCTAAACCTAAACCCTAAAAAACCCCAGACCTGCCTGCTACCCATGCGCTCGTGGTACCACGGGCCCACGTTCTGAAGAGAACGCAGGTCACCACTTGTCAGGTATGGCTGCACGAGTTCTGCTACTTGAGTAGTAAAGGGTTCCATACTTGAACCACGTGCTGGACAAGGGTGGATTAGGGGGTGCCGGCAAACCACGAGGGCTGTGGGTAAACTTAGTCATCATCACTAACATCATCAGTATCTCTATAATTAAACCAGTCTATAATCAACCTTTTCTTTTCTAACAAATGACAGACGAATTTATGGTTAGACTCATTATCAAAAATTGTTTTTTTAATAAACGACCTTGTCTTTGTTTTTTATATATTGCAACTTCAATGCTTTCAGAAAATCTCTACACATTGAGACGCTACAATCACGACAAGACACATAAGCATCGTTGTTATGATCAAGTAAATTATAATGGAACTTGACAGCACTATCATAATATAAAACTAGCATATTATCACGGCCATATTCAGTTTTTAATGTTATGTCTAAACCTCGTCATATACCAAATCCCATTTCTTTTAAATTGTCAGGTTCGTGTTTCATTAAATGTGTTGTAATGGTGCATCTGTTACAACTTACAAAACTCAAAATATTATCAATGATACAGTCAGGTAATATTCTTACAACCACGGCATGTTACAATTTATTTTGTCAATTCTTCTCTGATACACTTATTCATTTTTCTCTTAATATATTAAGGTTGTTTTTCTTTAAGTAGTTCTTGTTTTTGCAGGGTTGGTATTTTGGTTTTCGGTTTCATCATTTTCACTTTCAGCATCAGTAGGAATAGGCATATCAGTAGGAGGTGCTATTTCAGTAATTTGCAAGTATCCGGCTTATTTTCTTTTTCGTCTATTTTAGATATAACTGGTTCTGATGCTCGTTATGTTTTACAGTCAGATAATTTAGCAGGATTAATTACAGGTAAAATTAATTCAATAATTACTATCAACAATTCACAGGATACATCATTAGGTCAAAAGTTAGACAAAATAGATACTAACGCTCAATCCATAGCAGGTGCTATTAATGTTAGCGATAATGCAACTTTACACAGTGATTTAAATATGCTTACAACTGGTTCTATAATATGTAATAAATTTAAAACTACACCATCACCTGAATTAGGATTACAAATGACATTTCAAATGTTTAATCGTGAATTTAATATTAATAGAGATGGTAGAATGTGGATGAGTAGCGCAGGAGGTCAATGGGAAACTCAAATAGGAGATGCTAATGTT
>CAUJNA010000460.1:0-35000 GCA_963377175.1 Effrenium voratum
CCGTTGCTGGTGCAAACATGGCAATGGGTGGCAATGATGCTTGGGGAGCGGCCTTTTCCGGGGGTGAGGATCGGGCTGATTTCACTCTCCTCGGCACAATCAATGTTACAAGATTGCACAATTACAGAGATGAGGTCCTTAGCCTGCCGTCAGGCTGCTGGGCCCTTACTGAGACGTCCAGTGTTGCAGGTGAGATTGTGGGCGATGGCCGTTTCCTTCGGCAGCATGGCTTGGGCTATATTGCGAGTAAGGAATGCCAGCGCAGAACACGATATGTGAAGAATCTGGTTCATGCGCCGACCTATGGGGGCACTGCAGTGGTATCATCTTGTTATGTGCGGCCTGACAGGTTTTCATTTTCCCAGGATGTCAGGAACACTACTAGGCTGATGTCCACCTTCTTGCATGTGGATGGATTGCAGGTCCTGATAATTGTCCTTTATCTGCCTCCCAAGAGGCATGATGATCGATTTGTGAATCAGGACAGGCGGGAAGTGAGGGAGTCAATCTTCACACAGGCAGTCCACAGAGCCTTTACATGGGGAGGCCCAGCGGTCATCATGGGTGACTTCAATGGGGATTTCCGTGACCTGAGTAGCTGGGGCGACCTGGACCTCATGGGATGGACTGAGGTTGGAGAGGTCCACCATGCCAAGACAGGAGAGCAACTGCCGGCGACCTATCAGGAGGGGATCAGACATGATTTCATCCTGCTGTCACCTTTCATGGCTGCTAGGCACACTGGGTATTGAGGGACCACATATTCCCCCAGCATTTCCCTTTGATGGCCACCTTCTCATTGCGATCGCATACAGGTTTGAGAAAAGATTGGAAACTTGCGCGGCCTTTGGAACCTAGACAGCGGGAATACCTCAGACAATGCAATGGACAGGAAGTATTTTGCCGCTTGGTTGAGGACCGTTTTGGTTCAGTGGATGCTTTTCAGGATTGCTCGCAATACAGGCAAGACAGTTTCCATGCTATCTCAAATTTGGTGGAGGCCACTTGGAAGTCCATGTTGCTGGATGCTGAACCTTCGTTGCGACTCAAGTCGTCACAGATGGGAAGATGCAAACAGCCACGGATTAAGAGGCAACCACAGATGACGAGCGCTTCAATGGGCAGAATTGGGGACTATACTTTGGCTGGAGAAGACACTTCGGTGCATGCAAAGCAGGTGACAAGACAATGCAGAAGATTGCAATGTGTTATCCGGATGCTGCGGAAGTACGGGGAACAACAGCTCCCGGCGGCGCAGTATGGTACGCTGCAACAGGATCAGAATTGCATTCTTGCTGCGAAAGGTTTTGGAACCTCTTATGCAGATTGGGCGCACCAGAAGAATTTGCCAGCCTTGTCGCTTCCCTTTTTCGATTTGCATGGGGTGCAGCAACATTTCGAAGCAGTACAGACCTTTGCTGAGGAAGGTGCTAAAAGGCACACCTCGGCGAAGCGCAGAGCTTGGAAAGATCTGTTGTCAAAATCGTTTGCGGTCTCGGGTGGCAGGGTTGCTTTCCGACACATCAAGAACTCTTTCATCCCGGAGATATCGCATGTGCAAACCAAGCAGGAGTTGGACTGGGTACCGGTCCGACGAAGAGAAAAAGGCCCCCCTTGTTTCAGGATGAAATCCCCTCTCCCGGTGGACAGGAAAATTGTCTCGGATGCTGGATTGGTTCAACTTGAGCAGGAAGGCAATCATGTATTTGCTATCGCTGAGGAGGGTAAGACACCGTCGAAATTCTGGGCCGAAGGTTGGGCTTTCACACCGGAGGAAGTCCACCGGGAGTTTTTCGCCTTCTGGGATAAATTCTGGAATGCTCCGGATCTACATGGTGGTGAAGACCCCTTTGGGATGAATCTCCTCACTGGTTTCCCAGATACCCTGAATGCTGAGATAACTGGTTTCGATGTTCGACAGATTGTCAAATGCACAAAGACCAACACTAGTGTTGGAAGTGATGCGTGGTCATTGAATGATTTCAAAATGATGCCTGACATTGTGGTCGAACTTCTTGCAACGGCCTGGAACAAAATTTTCAGTGATCAGTGTTATGTACCAGCCACTTTTAGCATGGCAAGGGTGTTGCTATTGGCGAAACACCTCGAAGCTGACACTATCTCGAGCTCTAGACCTATCACGATATGTCCATTGGTATACCGTCTATGTGCCAGAGCCATGACGCGTAAACTCACTGGTCAGCTGTTGGGTTTCTTCCCGGTTGGTGTCTTGGGCGGCCTACCGCAGAAGGCGGGTTGGGAATGCTTCTATAAAGCACAGGTGGTGGTGGAGAACGCTCAGATGACAAGTAATCAACTTTGTGGACTTACCACAGATGTGGTGAAGATGTTTAACGCTGTACGCAGGCCGATTGCGGCCGCTCTGCTTGAAAAAGCAGGAGTGCCAGCAGCAACTGCCAGGGCATGGATTGCTCACCTTGACACAATGAAAAGGTACCTTAGGGTTCAAAAATCCCTAAGTGCCGGCCATCTATCCTCGGTGGGCATTCCTGAAGGAGATGCACTCTCAGTGCTGGTAGCCACCCTTTTTGGAGCTATTTGGTGTAAGGCCATTCGCTCTGGCGATGGTGGTGCAGCGGTTCCCACTGCCTACATCGACAATCTGGATGTGGTCGCCAGGACGGGCAGAGAGCTGGAGCATGCGTGTGAAGTTATCTCACAGCTTGAGCGCACGTGGGGACTTGCTTTTGACTTGAAAAAGTCATGGTGCTGGGATCTCGGCTTCAAAACGGAGGAGAGGCCCTCGATTCAGATGGAAAGACACCAATGGGGAAAGAGTCTTGGTGCTGCGATGACGTACAACAAGCGTCCTTTTAACAGCATCCAGGTCAAGCGCATTCAGAGTGTCCATTGCCGAATTGTGCGGTTAGGCAAGCTGCCTGTCACGGACCAGGAAAAATGCCGACTAGTCAAGTCGGGTATTTGGCCTGCTGCTTTTTACGGAGCGGAAACTACTTACCTAGGTAAGCAGTGGTACGTGACGTTGCGGGATCTGGTTGCCGCGGCACTGAACAAGTACCACAAGTGGGCCAATAGGTCTATGACCCTTTTTTTGCATGACGCGGAATTGGACCCTTTTGTGTACCTTACGATGAACCAGATCAAGCAGGCAAGGCTTGCCTTCTTCCAGCAGGAGCAGGCAATCTCCCATGCCAACGACGTGCTTGGTGGTATGTATGAATTCCATGTTCCGTATGGACCTATCTCGGCTCTCAAATGGCATTTGCAAAGCCTTGGTTTCCACCTGCGGGAAAATGGAACACTTCAGTTGGAGGACCGGCCCGAGGTGAACATTTGGAACTCCTCGCTGGAGGATCTCCGAGACGATGTGCATTTTGCTTGGGGCAGAGTCATAATGACCAGCATGAACAAGCGAGAAGAAGTAATTTTCAGTGAAGATGTGGACTGGACCATTGTTCGCTCTGCCATTCACTCTCTGCAAGACAAGAGGACGCAACACGCGATGCACACCATTCTGACAGGTGCCACTGCAACGGAGAAAAAGTACTCCCACGTCAATCATGGAGAGGATAAATGCTTTTGTGGTCAGGTGGACACGTTCACGCACAGAGCCTTCAGCTGCCCTGGAACATGTGACTGGAGAGATGAGCACCCTTTCTTGAGGTCTATTGAAGAAGACAAGGCTGCCCTGCCTCTATGCCCGATGTTGGAAGATGGCAGACTGTTTAGAATGGCTTGCTATCATCGGCCCTCACATGAAGTCCAACCCTGGAATGACGAGACACACTACTGGGTCTATACGGACGGCTCGTTGAAAAACCCCACATGCCACCTTTCGGCTGATGCGGCCTGGGCGATTGTGTTCTCCAAGGCCTTGGACGAAGGCAATCTAGGAGATGTGGTTGCGGATGCAAGACGGAGAAAGGTCCCCATTGAGACTTTCACGACGCTGAAAACGGGAAAGCTAAGGGGCAGACAAACAATCAATCGAGCTGAACTTGAGGCGGCTATTATTGCAGTTCAGGTCATCTGGAATGCTACCATCTTCACAGACTCACAGTATGTGATGCAGATCTGGGAGAAGGTCTGCGAAGATTTCAGGCCTTGCGATTGGACCAATGCCCCAAATGGAGACCTGGTAATTCAGCTGTGGAGGGCGCGAGGGGGACCCCAAGCGGATCGCTCGGTTGTTTTCGAAAAGATCGGAAGCCATGCTGAGCGTACAGAGGATATCTGGTTGCGGGAGGATGCTGCTTTCTACCATTATTGGGGGAACAGAAGAGCCGATCATGCTGCAAACGCAGCTGTCCAATGTGACCACCCGGAGGTCTTGAGATGGAGGGACAACGCCTGCCGACTGGTTAAGGTCAAGAAGCCCTACTATAAGGCGGTCTACGAGGCATATGCCAAACTCCAATCATGCTATGAAGCGAGCCGTGCAGCCCATGCACCTCAGCGGGTGGTGGCCAATGAGGGAGTTCCGGAGATGAGTGAGGTGCCGCCGCCACACTTTAAAGCTGTCCCGTTGAATAATGTGGAACTCTTACGGAACTGCAGTCATTGGACGCACACCTTCATGCTAGAACTTTATAGATGGATTGGATGTTTGGCCTGGCCTTCTAGCCCAGAGAACACCGGCAAGGTAGCTTGGGTTGAACTTTTGGCTTCGTTCAAGTGCTTCAGTGGGATGAATGTCCCGGTCAAGCACCCCAGCGTTGACAAGTGCTTCACCATGACTCTGATACACCCGCTGGTGCAGGACTTAACACCGCTGAATGAAGAAGTAGTCAGGTTTCAGGCAGCTATCAAGGCGTTGCAGCAGATCTTGAAACAAACTTTGATTCCGAAGGTGACATCCCATCAGCTGGCCACGGGACTTGGGTACTATTTCCAAGGAGAGTTTGGAACTGTGCATGGGAGACCTTGGATACCTTGTTTTGAAAAGGCTCAGAAGTGCCTCACTCAATATCTTGGGAAGTTGGATGGCACCAGATTACACCAGCCGCTGCAAATTGATTCCGACATTGAGGTGAAGATTTCGCCTTACGATGCAATTCTCAAAGCTAGAACGCACCTGCTTGGCTTCAATGTTCTTGTGAAGAAGGGCAGGCCGCCCGAGCAGTTTGCCCCCTTCGAGGAGGCATGAAGTGGAGGAGTGACAACTTGGGTTTTCGACTACCATGTAGTTTGGTGATCCCGGGTTGTAGGCGCTCTGCCTCCCCCTTTTGTGGCGGCCTTGAATAGCTTGGTCGGCTTTGGCTGTGGAGTGGAAATGGGGAGCTCGCCTCGGGGGGTTGAGTTGCCCCATTTTTCTGTTTGGCTGCCCTTGCTGGGGTCTGGCCTTTTGGGGGTGTTTCTCTTTGGTTGCTGGTGTTTGTCCCCCCTTCTTCCTTGTTTGGTTGGGCCCTGGGGGCTTCTCATCCCTTCGGTGGTGGGTTGCCCGGTAACGTGCGAGAGCCAATAAAGAAGCAGACTTCCTCGCTGGCATTGCTAGTGCTGCCGCGCGAAGCGAGGCCACTCTGCCAATTTCCCTCCCTGCACCGGCAGGTGAGGAATGGCAGTCTACCGCAGCAATCGCTCTCTCTGAACGCTCAAGCTTCTGCCTGGTTGAGTGCCCCACATTCCATGCGCAGGATCTTGCGCACATCCGTGCCCACCACCCTGCATACCGCGCTGCGCTTGAAGCTTATATCGCCTCCGGGGGGGCGTGTGTCGGCTCTAATGCTCAGGGGGTCACGGTCCTCAAGCAGGTCCCGTACCGGATCGATGGTGATGATTGTTTAGGTAGGGCCTATCCGATCGTCAAAGGTGCAGCCGCGCTTCCGCGTTTTGTTCGCGCAGCGCTTTTCCACCGCGACCATGTTGAAATCGACATGTGTGGCGCGCATTACGCTATTTTCCAGCACATGGTTGCGCAGCAAGGCTTGGTTCTGAGTTTCGGGCTCGTTTACACGCAGACCTTTCCGCCTCTCCTGCTGGCCGGAGCGCTTTACACCTCGTTAAGCTGTTGCCTACTGTTTTACTCAATAGCTCTGTTGAACATGCCACCCAAATGCTTGAGCAAAACAGATTTAACCCTGGCCCTGAGCTGGTTGCCCTGTTAC
Organism: Effrenium voratum; assembly: GCA_963377175.1. Taxonomy (NCBI): domain Eukaryota; class Dinophyceae; order Suessiales; family Symbiodiniaceae; genus Effrenium; species Effrenium voratum. The sequence continues at coordinate 6,087 of CAUJNA010000460.1, forward strand.
GACGTGTCGCGAATGCTAAGCCGGCCTTTTTACGTGCGTGTACAGACGCTAACCTTCTGCGATCTCACGTGGGGCTACATGATGGCAACCGCATTTACTTCTTGCTTGAGGGCATTGAAGCAGCGTTCATGCGCACCCTGGTTCGGGAATTACTCCGTAGGGTCAAGCCTCGGTCGTTGGTTTTTATCCATGATGGCCTGTTGATTTCGCCGGAGCCTTCAACCGTTGACCTTGAGGCTTGCTTGATTGAGGCCTCCCTTGGTCTTCACCTCGTGCCCCCCCCGCACTTTCAAGTTAAAATTGAGAAGCTCCAGCATGATAAGCACCCATCACCTGGACCCCTCCCTAGGAGAGCTGAGGTCCAAGCCTTGGTTACCACTGAATCCCGCCCCACTAAGGCCCGTAAACTTGCCCCCGTTGCACCGACTGGTGAAACCTTGCATAACTTTTGGTCCCGCCGCTCTGGCTCAACAGTGCGTGTGTGATAGGTATCAGCCGCTTGGTAGTCCATTGAGGTACTGCCTGCACTTCGGGGCTTGTGCCGCCCAGTGTGTGACCGATAGCAATTGCTCACAGTGACTGGCACTGCCGTCCTGGGATCAATTTGCTAGAGGTCTGCACTTGCCTTGCCCGCAAACACTGCCATGGCTGACAAACAGCCTCTCACAAACGCATTGTCCATCAGCAACGCACTCAACTTCGGGTACTATTTTGTGCAAGGTGCCATAGATATTACCCAGGTACTCTTCGATGGTCAAGCCACGGATCGGTACGTGAATGCCCTCCGGCAGTGGGACTTGCCCATCGGAAGCTGGAAGGTCTTTCTTGCGTCAAATTTGGGTCCCGTAGGAGCCTTAAGCTGGAGCAGCACCCCGGTTGGCGGTTCGGTAGCCCGCGGCCTCGCAGTCTCGGCTTTCAGGAGATTGATTCGCTGCAAAGCAACGTGGTGTGGTACGAGGCCGAGCGAGTGGTATGCCTATACCATCAGGCATCCCTAGGGGCAAACTTCATGGACGCCTACATGAGAGCTACTGCTTTTCGGCAAGTCAGGCAGGACAGGTTGCGGCAACAGACTGGCTTTCCTATTGCAGGCTTGGCTTCCTTGGTAGTAACAGATGCTAACCGTAAATCCCTGGCCAGCGCACTAGAAGCCCCTGGATCTGATGCTGCTCTGGCACAGGAAGGTGCTGCATTGCCTCCGCAGTGTGCGCTTGCGCCAGATGAAATTACCCAACTCATTGAAGCCGGCCACTTGCCACCGCAGGCTGCGGGTGGAGGGAGCTACGGTGCTGGTACTGCCAGCCCGGCGGCCCCTCCTGCCCAGGTTGCGCCCACCCGTACAGTGACCCCGCTATCTGGGGCCGACTTGCTCGAACGTAGAGTTGCGGCTCCAACACCCCCTGCCCCTAACTTGAGTGTGCCTGCTGCTGTCCCTGGCTCCAGTGTGTTGGCGGCGGCCTCGTCTGCTCCGCACCCAGACCCATTTCGTCCTGTGCCCTCTCCCTCCGTCTCGGGTACCCAGCATGGTGTTGATGCAATGACAGCCAGCCTCACACTCTGCACTGATGCATACGTCCCCACCGCAGTTGCCTCGACTTCGCTCGAGGATGCCCTGCAGAGGCACGTGAGCGTGTTGTGGAGGGGGCTTGGCCAAATGAGGACCTTTTTCACTATGTGGACCAGGTACTGCCCGCCCAGGTCACCCCGTGGACTGAGGTGATTGTAGTTGTGGGACACAACTTTCAACACCAAGCCGCTATCTCGCGTTGGCTTTCTGTGGGGCATACCTGCTCCGCCGGCTCGCCGCCACCCTTGGTCCTTTTTGTGCCAGTGTGTGCTGTGTATGAAGGGGTCTATCCCTGTGCCTCGCAGGTCTTGCCACAGGTCATGGAATGTGCCCGATGCTTTTTAACCAAGCTCGCATATTCTTGCGGTCACTGAGCGTGTCATGCCTGGCCTCTTCCCAAATTTGGCAGATCTCTGGCAGATCATATCCACCTCGCAGTCCTTGGGGGTGCCGGGTGCCGCAGATGTGTTCCCGGGTATGATCCTGTTCACGGGCCAGGACCCTGACCCCTTTTGGGCTGAGGCGATTGTCAGTGTTGGGGACCCTGGGGACAATGCTGTGTGGAGAGCCAGCTCCTCGCTTGCTCTTAGGCGCAAAAGTGATGGACGGAGTAACTTACTCGCGCCTTCTGCGGTTGCTGAGTCAGATACCCCGCAGGATTCTCGTGCCTTGATGGCCAGTTTGCACACGCCATTTGCCGGATGCCGTCCGGAAAGTTCCCTGGAGGTGGCACGCCTCGCCAGTTTGCTTGCTACGGCCGCCGCCGCATCCTGCTTTGAGGTGCGCGAGCCGTCCCGGTCGCTCTCATATGTCGCGACTGGTGCGGGACACGCAGGCCACCCGGAGGTTGTCTTGCAACTCCTGGAAGTGTTGGCGCCGCTCCGGGTGCTCTCCTTCCCAGGCTGGGGGACCACCGTCTGTGATGTAGCTACCCTTGAGCACACCATCTCCTTTGGAAATAAGGGGATGCCGCCGCTCTTCATTCAGACACTGCACACTAGACCTCGGAGCCTGGTACCCACTCATTGTTGGGCTGGCGCTCTGTTCGTCGGTCACTGAGAGGGTCCCCTTTTGGTATCTGCGGCGGCGCTTGCAAACGGGCCCGCATTCCAGTTTTCGGGTCCCGTTGGGTGGCGGGGTTGACGCTGGAGCACTTTCCGGTGCCAGAGGGCCTTAAAGCATGCGAGCCCATCCTCTCACCCACGTGGGGATTGTCGCCTGTGGTAGCTGGTGGGTCCTCTCAGGAACCCCAGCCAAGTGTAGGGTCTGCCTTGCAGACCATCGCAGCGCATGCATCGGACCTCCAGGATGCCTTGCTGCAGGTTTCTATGCCTGCCATTGCAGGCCTTGCCCTGAGACGCCCGAAAGCCACTCCGGCCACGCGCCTCACGGTTGACTTTGGGGCGGTAGGGCAGGCATCGGCCTCTGCCGAGGCTGACATCACCTTCTTGTGCAGTGGTCCCGGAGGCAGTGTGTATGGGCCCACTTCCCAGCCCGTGGACTGGCGTGCCGAGCAAGGGTTTCAGTGTGATCACATTGCCTGCCTGCGTGCTACCAAGGTCCTGCTCACGCTTGCCATGTGTCGCAACGCTTGGCCCCACATCTTTCGCGGCCATCGTCAGTGGAATGTCGCTGATGCACGTGCGTCCCATAGATATGGGGACTTCGCGCGATACGCCCAGCACTTTGCGTGCAGCATGTTTCAGCCGTCCACTTCCTTCCTCGTGGGCTGCGCCATGGTGGCTTGCCTTGTTTCCGAACGTGGTGCCTTGCTTCGTGGCTTCTCGGCTGGGTCCTACTCGTGTACTGTTGCTGCCATTGTGTGGCGTCATTTGCTAGGTCCGGATTCCCGCCTCCACGTGCGCATTGGTGGTGTTTCTATGCCGCCTCCCTGCTTGCGAGGCCTCGCCCAGTCGGCCGGTGACTATGCGCTTGGGAGTGTCAAAATTGTCCAGGTGACCACAGACACGTCGTGTCCGTGGAGTAGCGTAGGGGAAAGTGGTGTCCGTGCGGCCCTCAATGCCGAAGGCATCGGTGTCCTTGCTGTGCATGATGACCGTCGCATCTTCGGCGTAAATGGCCACAACTATAGCCACCTTGTCAAGATACTAGATGGCGCTGGACCATCGCTGCATTCCGCCTTCGCTAAATCGGATGACCTTTACTACCAGTGGGCGGGCTTTGACCCAAGGTCCGCGGAATACCTGCAGCACATTGCGCTCGCCCTTGCGTGTCAGGAACCCCAGGAGTTGGTTCGTGTCACTGACCGACCACAAATCCCACGCATGATTTCTGACGCTGCCTGGCTTGCCGCCGCCGCCGGGGAGAGTAGTCTCCTCATGGAGCTCAAGGCAGACCCTAATGACGCAGCGGACGCATGGGTGTCGCGCTCCCTGCATGGCCTCATGGACCTGCCGGCCTACCGGGCCACTGCCCTTGGGCGGGCTGCCGCTAAATATGTTCATGATCGGTTGATGCAACTGCCAGTGGCCCAAGCGCTTGATTTTATGTGGTACCAGGCCCTGGCCAGTGTCTCCGCCCTGCGCACCTTCCGGGACCCCCCGGCCCAGTGGCGCTCCTTCTCTCGGCGTGATGCAATTCCAGCCTGGAGCCGCTTGTACAATCGCCTGCATCCTGGGGTGGATATTTATTCGGTCCACTTTGTTAAGAAAATGCCGTGGTGCCAGTACTTCAACGGCCATGGCAGTCGTACCGACTGCCAGCTCCCTGATGGCTCCGAGGTCTCGTTGGCAGTCATGCTGCCGGATTCACTTGGCGGCAGTGTGAAGTACATCAAAGGGTTCGCATTCGAAATCAGGACTTCCTTCCCCCAGGATTTGGCTGCCCCGAAGCAGGCTTATGTGCGAAACATGCAAGTGGTGGTCTCTCATGAACAACGTGATTACCGGGAACCCCTCATTAGCCATGCCGAGCTCGTGGGTGCAGAGGGCTTCACTTTCGTTCCGGACTTCAGCTCCGTCAAACCCCCTAAGCATGGCGTGAGCATGTGGCACCATGTGCTTGGTGTACACTCGGATCGCATTCCCTCTATCCTTGGGGTGGCCTCTGGGGACGCCCCGCGAAGCTATCTGCCTCCTCGCGTCGAATATGTTGGGTTTGCTCGTGACCTGGAACAGGCCTTCAACTTGCTTGCCTGCAGCCTCCGGGCGCCTGATGGCACGGGGTGGGTCAGCTTTGATCACTTGGTACGGTCCGAGCTCACCTCAGCCGCATGGGAGACCTTGGTGATCCATACGGAGCGACTGGCCGGCTCTTGGCAGGGAGAACATGCGGAGGGCTGGCGTCGCCTTCTGGAGTGTGGCCCCACCTTCCTCTTCAATGTGCTTCGCTTGAGCACCGGTCCCGATGGGCACTTCATGAGCGTCCTGCTTGGCGTGTTCCATGCCCTTTCTTCCCAGCGCGTCGCCTTTGGCATCCAGGGACTCTTTGGCACCGGTAAGACTTACTGTGCCAGTGCTGCCCTCATTCTGCTCACTCGAATGCTGGGCCTCAAAGCCCTGTTTGTGGCTGAGCCCAACTTGCCCTTGCAGGAATTCTCGCGAAATGTGCAGTCCCTGCTCGCAGATGCCCCGGCGGAGGTCCTGTGTCAGTTTCCGCGCTTGCTTGGGCGTGACCATGACCAAGCCACTGACCTTGATGTCGCTTATGAGACTCGCTCTCAATTCCTCAGGGACAATGAGCCCTGCTGTGTGGCCATTACTCTCGGCTCCCTTCTCCACGAAATAGGACGCCGTGGCCCCTTGGCCTCTTTTCTTCAGGCTATCCATCTTATGTTTGTGGACGAGTCCCAGCAGGCGGGTCAGGCCGCCTATGTGGCTGTTCATGGTGCAGTGCACTGCACAGCCCTGACAGTCCACATTGGTGAGAAGAGGTTCTGCGACGATTAGGCCAAAAGAAGGTTGCCCTTCATGGGCTTTCGGATTGGAGCGTCCCACAGGACTTCCTGGTGCTGGCGGCGGCACAAATCACTGGCGAGCGTTCACAGGAAACGCTCCCTGCCGTCCTAGGCATGGAGTACCTTGCTGCTGCTGGTCGTGGTCTGCCCACTGCGGCAGCCACCGTCCGCAGCGCCAATGGTCTTTCTAGTGAAGGATCTCCCGGGCTCAATCTTGTGCTGCCCAGTAGTATGCGGGTTTCGCCTACCGCCTACTTCATGAGTGTGGCTGTTTGGTACCCCCATCTGGTGCGCATGGATGATGACGGTCGAGTCATTATCGGCAGGTGTGTCGAGCAAGCTGCTGAAGTCATAGCCACCAGGAATGTCATGCTCAATGGCATAACTACTGGAGTTTCCGGCGGCAACCTAAGCTGCTGTACTTGCAAGGTCGTGATGTCGCCCTGGGGCTGGCGGCAGAGTCCTTGCAGGCCGTTGAACATGTTGTAGACGTCCTTTTGGCCTCGTTCCACGGCTCCTTTCGGCGTGGGCATGAAACACCCAAGCTTCCCCGCATAATGACACGCACGATTCGGTGTGCCGTCATTTTATCGGCGGTCAGGTCGATGAAGCGTGGCCGGACCTGCTCCAGGATGTGCTCTTGGTCCATTTGCTTATGGCGTGCACTCCCCTCCTGGTCGAGGCTCATGATGCCAAGGAAAAGGCACGTGCCACTTCCAAGGCTATTGACGCGCGCTTTCAGAGTTGCTTGCAGCAGCTTCAACGCTTGACGCACGATGAACGCCTTGCTTACCTGCAGCAGATCACCCCGGAGTACAGGTCTAGGCCCACACTCTTTAGTCAGTACCTCGAATGTACGAACACGGTCAAGGCCACCGGCATGACCGGCACGGTCTCCGTAGTCATAATAGGCAAAGATTCTCGTTTTCTCCATTATGGCAGTGAAGCGGAGGCGCGCTTCAACGTGTCGCTGACCAGGGCCAAAGCGCTTACTGTGGTCCTTGCTCCGCCGAGTGCCACCGGACCGCTAGGCATGCTGCAAACAGCGAGCGCGCGCCTTTTTGGTCGATTGGACATGGCCAGCCTCCAGAAATCTGCGGAGCCCGTTGCTACATTGTTTGGTATGTGCTCTGGCCTTGCGGATCTGGATGAGCCTTCTTGGCACGGTGCCCATCACATCGGCCATGCGGCCCCGTGGAAGGAGCTGCCCCTGGCGCTCTCCCTGAAAATGCGGGACACTGAGGAACCCCTCCTGCTCGCGCTCCGCTTGGATGGGCTCGGCCCGAAAACTAGCCGTGACCTTTCTGTGTTCTGCTATCAGGAAATCGGAGGCGATGTGGTCCTGTCCTTCACGATGCTTGACGACCAACTCGTGCTGCACGGCCCCATGGGTGCCTTCCCTGTAGGTTCTGCATGGGAGACTACTGAGGCAGTGCAATGTGGTGACGCTTCTCTCTGGCCGGTTTCTGGTCTCGTGTTTTTCGGGGCGGCCACGGCCCTGGCGCATGGGGATGACCTCTGTGAAGGAGCGCCCTGGCCCAGTTTGGCCTGCCTTTCAAGGGATCCGAAGTGCATAGCCAGGCCCCTGGGCTGGCGCCCAAGAGGCGTCCGACCCCGCTCCCGCCTGCTCCCGCCAAGCGGCCACGGGGTCAGTCCCCAACACCTGCCACCGGCGGCCCAGGAGTCGAATGGAGGCCTCGCCTTCCCTCCTGAACCGACCGTGCTGCCTCCGTGTGGGACCCTGCGCCAGTGTCTGGGGGCCCTGTAGCAGGTGAGGCCCACGGTGCATGGCCCACAATCGAACAGGGGCAGCAATCACTCGCACATCCTCGCAAGCCCCTCATTACGGTCAGTGATATTGAGGGTTTGCCTTCGGCAGTGCGGGCACAGTGGCCAGACGTCTCTGTGCTTCCCGCGGACACCATCACGCGAGCCAGTAAATACCTAACCTTTGTTACTAGGCACGACCCTAAGACTCCTGCGACTGTAGACGGCTTTGTCCTGCTGGAAAGCATCGCTAGCCGCACACATCTGATCCGCGCCCTGCGGAACCTTGTCCGTGAAGGCCTGTCGGTCACCGCTGATGCGCTAGCTGCCGTCGCTGACTTCGTCAGCACGCACAGCAAGGCACGCTTCGAAATCAAGCATTCGCCCACTCGCGGGTTGTGCATTCGGGCCATCGCGGGCCACACAGCCGTCCTCGACCCTACCCGCCATCTCCCCTTGATGCGGCATGATGAGGCCATCCGGCGTAGTATAGCACTCCATTGCACGACTTGGGTCAGCGCCGAGTCCATCCTTGCGATGGGGCTGCTTCCTGGCGCCTTGATGGGTGGCAAGCGTACTCACATCCACTTGACCACCTACCCGCTTAATACACAGGGCTTTGTGGAGGCCCGGGGCCATCGGCCATACGCCATCGCAGTCGACCTTGTGAAGTGCCTTCATGCAGGGGTGGCGCTATACATTGCGGGTGGTGAGACTGTGCTCACCTCCGGGGCTGCCTTCACCCTCACTGATGGCCAGGACGTGCAGGGCATCCACCCCTCCTGCATTTCTGCCGTGTATGATGCCTTCACCGGTAAGGATGTCACGGACACAATCGTGCAGGGCTCCTCCCGGGCACAGGCAACTCCTATGGAGGTTTTCACCGCGGAGGCCGCGCCCGACGATGTGCCTCGCGTGACTGTGCACACTAAGGAGGAACTGCAAGATGCCCTTGAATACCTTACTGCTGCCGTGGAGGCCTCACAGGAGGCTGGACAAGGTGGGGAGACTTCGGCCACTGAGGCCACGAGCATGTCGGATGACGGTGCAGACCACACCGCCTCGGCCTCTCGTCCTGGTGGGACCCACTGGGTACCCCAGGGCGAGAATGCTGGGCAGGAGGCCATGCAGGTTGACGACGGCGCCCCGCTCGAAGGGATGTTGGCGCCTGATGAGATCAATGAAGCCTTGAATGCCCTGCACCGCAGGAATGTGTCGTTGATCGAAGTTGATACGGATAATGAAGCAGAGGGCATTGAGCCCGATATCGAGGCCGAACCGCTCCTGGAGGAAGCCGATCGCATCAGTGTCGCCAGCTCTGCGCCGGAATTCCATGAGTGCCTACCCGCCACGGACGAGGATGCGGCTCGGCTCGGCTTTGTGTCCGCCTTTGTACCCCTTGCGGTGCCACAGTCCGGTGGGACATGCATAGAAGTGTGTACCCTAAATCCTAATACCCTACTCAGTACTCCCGCTGCCTATTGCTCGCTCTGCATGACAGAGTGTGCACGCGTTTCTTCCGACAACCTTTCTCGCAGCAGGATGTAGACGGGGGTGCCCCCCTTTTCATTAATGAGCGTGGCGGTTATTGGGCCCTCCCCCCGTTGTCGCTTGGCCTTTTGGCCGCTCATTTGTTTGGTTGCCAGGCGACACCTTCCATGACGAATTTTGTCGTCACTTTGGTGCATTTCCTTTGTGGCCTGAGGTGGGAGCTTCCAAGTGTATTGGGCACTGCCCAATCTCGTGGTTCTCCCAACCGTTCTTGGTGCCAGCGGCACTGCACGCTCGCACTGTTGTTGGTGAATGGTTCTGTGCTACTACACTTGGCCCACCTGCAGTGCCATAACCTGGTAAGACATGCATTGAAGCGCACCCCAAACCCTAACACACCACTTGGGAATCTCGCTGCCTATTGCTCGCTCTGCATGGCAGAGTGTGCATGCGTTTCTTCCGGTAACCTATCTCGCAGCAGGATGCAGAGGGAGGTGCCCCCTTTTCATTCATGAGCGTAGTAGTTATTGGGCTCTCCCCCTGTTGTCGCTTGGCCTCTTGGCCGCTCGTTTGTTTGGTTACCAGGCGACACCTTTCATGACGAATATTGTCGTCACTTTGGGGCATTTCCTTGCGATGCATGAGGCGGGAGTTTCCAAGTGTATTGGGCACTGCCCAATCTCGTGGTTCTCCCTGCCGTCCTTGGTGCCAGCGGCACTGCACACACGCATTGTTGCCTGGTGCATTGTTCTGTGCCTCCGCACTTGGCCAATCTGGTCGTGCCGCAATCTGGTAAGGCATGCAGATCAGCGCACCCTAAACCCTAACACACCACTTGGTAATCTCGCTTGAATATTGCTATCGCTCTGCGACTAGCAAACTTGATGGTGCATTGCACGCTCACCCCTTGTCTTGTGTGCAATGCTGGATGGCCAGGCCTGTGACGCCCGTCACATCTGCCTGGCCATATCAACTCCGCTCGATGTTAGTGTGAGGGTAATTCGTTGCACGTCCTCTTTTTGCCTTTGTGCTCCGGGTGATGCCTGTGCACAAATTAATTATTGCATGCTCGCCTTTTGCTGGCCCTTGCTTGGCCCCTTTTGCCTTCTTCTTCCGTGTGTTGCTTTGCCTAACTTTTGGAACAATGCGCTCTTTGCTCCGACCGTGTGGCCACGTGTGGGGGTAAACGATGCGCAAATGTGCCCCCTGCGGTTTGGAGCGCGCATGTTCCTTTTTAACGTGCTCATGCTTCACAGGCCTAGCTCCTCGGTGTAGTCAGTGTCTTTTGGAACTATGTTCCACGATCACTTTTAACTGCCGCGTTGGCTCGTCTCTTTCCGTTTTGCTCGGCTGGGGAATGGTTTTGCGTTTGGTGCCTCGTTGTGTTGTTTGGCGGTTTGTCGCGTTGTGTCTTCGGTTTCTTTTCTTTGTTTGGCTCATTTCACCAGCACTTTGTTCCTCTCAGTCTCACCCGTCTCACTCTCGATGATTGTTTAGTCGTTTTCGTGACCGATGGCTTAATGCCCCAAGGCGCGCGTGTGACAAAAAAATCACTCCACGGATCGTTACTTTTTAAGTAGCGGAATCGGATCTGCGCTTGATTATCTACTCTTTCGGCACCCTATGCTCGACAACGAGAGTGCTACTGTGGCATGTCATTGCGGTGGCCTGCCTTGCCTCAAGCATTGCACCACCCCCTGGGCTCTCCCATGCAAGCTGTGCCTTCTGAGTGCCTTGTTCACGCCTTGGCGCGCGGCACAAGATGAACAAGACTCCAAGCTGATCCGCCGTGTTCAATCATCTTCTTGCCTCACCGATTTCAAAGCCTCTGTAGGACGTGGTGGCGTGAGCATGCCCATTGCCTCATTCGAAGAGCCTACGACGCACCGCCCCCAGCCTGGCCCAAGAGTCGGCATGGTATTGGAAAAGGTCAAGCCCGTGATACGCAGTTTTGAACTCAGCAGCAGTGAAATCAACAGGGAGATCACAGAGATAAGAAAAACAATTGAGACTGCGTACTCGAAAAAAGGAGCGAGTGGGTTTGACCTGCATGGAGCATTTGCCAAGCTAATCGCATAGCCTGCAGATTACTCATTGGAATGGCTTTGTCCGCGGAGGTAGCCATCGCACCTCGGTGTGATCATCAGCCCCAATCATGTTTACAAAGAGGGGCTCTCGTAACGAGAGCAAAGCACAAAGGTTCCTGATCACAAAAGAAAATGACAGGAGCCCGGTCATGTGCAGCAGGAATACCACACCGAGGGAGCCAACCAGATGCGCAAGGAAAAGCAAGGAGGATGCCAGCAGCATCAACGGCTTGCGCGGAGAAGGCTGCAGTGTGGTAATGCAGGTCACATTCATTGCTTGGCCGATACGCGTGCTGAGGTGGGGGCGCGGTTCTTGTGCCCAGCGCGCGACCAATGGCAGCAAGACAATCATAATGCGTGATGTAGTTGCCAAGCCAAGTGATAGCCCCCCTATGGGTATACCCAAGACCACAGATGGCAGGGTTTGTTAGCCCGGCATGACGGGCACGATTGGCAGGGAGAAGCTGGAGTAACAAGCCCTGATCAAGCTGGGCGGCTGCCTGTATCAACGATTGGGGCATGTCCTGTCGTCGCAAGGTGGGCGTGTGTTTCCTGCGCAGCTCTTCAAGAAAACTCCCAAATGGCAGTGTGGCATAGTGGGACCAGTAGACACGCAGACAGCGCCCAGGTGAAAAAGTGACAATGACAGTCCAAGAAGTGGGAGGGATGCAGCCTGCCGCATGGACGGTGACAGAGTCCCCGCAATCACCCACGAGGAGGACGCAAGATTTGGCAGCCGGCGCGGTTTGCTCCCAGTGACGCAACCAGAGACTAATTCCAGCAAGATTGGGTGAGTCGGGGTCGCATATGCCTAGGGTGTCCAGGAGGCCGAGCAGCCCGAGCTGTGAAAAGATAGGCTCTTCACCTGCACATAAGGACCGAAGGGTGTGGTCAGTATGCGGGGAGCACTGGGCAATGCGCAGAATGCTAGGGTCACTGGAAAAGTACGCGAGGACAGAGCGGGGCTCAGTCAAGACAGGCATGGGGTCAGCATAAATTGCAGAGGGCGCGGGAGCAGTGCCGAGAATTTTAGGCCTGACAAAAGGCAGGGCACGCAACACATGCCAATGGTCTTCACTGCTAAATGGGAACCCAGTGGGAAAGGGATCAGCGCAACAATACCCCAACAGACTCTTGTCGATGGAACCAATGACCTGTTGCCTAATACCCGCGTATTTAGATAGGAGGATGGATGGAGAGCATGGCCGCCAGATTTGCGGTTCGACCTCTCCGCTCTTGAGACGACCGAGGTAGTGCTTTCCTCCCAAGGCAGTAACCACAGCACTGGGCTTGAAGTAGTTTCCTATGAGGTCGTGCATGAGCCGAATATTGACATCATGCATAGAATCTTCACCGAAACTAGTAAGCTCAGCATCGACAACCTTTTCGGCAAGCAAGGGAAGCCTGAAAGGAAGTGCGAGTCTCGGGTGGTCAAGATAGTCAGCAAGAATCTCGGCAGCAGCCTCTTACTCTTTGTTTGGGAGCTGCGCGACTGGAGCCCCCCATTGAATGACATTAGATGGGAGAAATTCAGCCCACGGGAGATCAGGCCAGCCCTGTTCACCACATTGCTCATGAAAGGCCTCAACACTTCCAAAATACGCAATATGGTAAAGGAGGTGCTGAGGGTGATATGCGCTCGTGGTGAATCTGATGTGTCCACATGGCGTAATCCCCCTGGTTCTCAGCCATGGTGGCATGGGAGGAGTAGCTGGTTTGTGTCTAGGCTTGGGCAACATCCATCCATGCTGCCACGGATCGGCTTGCCTAGACGGCAAGATGAAGGAGGTATTACTGACAAAGAAGTACCTATTCCTCGAAACTGCAGACCAAGTGGCAGTATTGATACGGTGGATACACGAGTCAGGCACACCGGAAGTATCCTGTATGTATTGCCGAAAGTGAGATGCCATGCTGCCGGCATTTTCAAGCATAGGGACAACACGATGCGCAACGCCAAGCTCCTGGAATGCATACATCACAATGTATACAACATGGTAATGAACGCTCCGAGTGCCGGTGATGCCGAGTTTACCACCGCCACGTCCGATCCTGGTATTGTCCTGACAGGGTGATCCCGCGCCAAAGAAAATGAGCGCATCTTCAGGGAGCAGGGCGAGAAACTCTCTCAAGGCAGCAAAGTGTTGATGGGCAACCTCCCACACGTCAGCGAGGTATCGCACAGGAATCTTATTCCTAGCCTTAACCCACACTTTGGGATCTTGATGGTAACCATGAACCGCAGAAATGACAGCACGAATGTCAGGATCAAGCTCGGCAATCAATGATGCAGTTGGAGTTCCTATTTCGGCTGCAAGGGTGTCAGCGAAGCTCCCACTACCGTCGAAGAAGCTTATGATACCATAGGGTCGCGAGGGCCCACTCACGCTATGCCTAAGCCGAGTGCGTCGTCGCCCCTGTAAGCATTCAATGCCAATAGTGTCAGGGTTGCAAAAGACCGCACCGACAATATAGGGCAAGAGGTTTTCGACCTCACTGCTGCTGATGCGCGTGATACCACGATTTGGATGATATACAACACCTAGGGTGCCTTCAATGGCTTCAAGGAGAAGCGGATTATCATCGTGCACAACAATGAGCCCAGTAAGGCGGAGCCGGACACGAGCAACAGGAGCATGAAGATCGAGACACTTACCAAGAGCTGCAACGAGTGCTTTGGCGATAGCTGGGTCAGAGGAAACAGCGACAATGTTGAGCGGATGCGTGCGCCGTTCACCCGGGGGGTCCGGCAGGGCGAGCCAGGTAGTGTCAACGAGCGGATTCACAGGGGCTCTCTTTGGATAAATGCGCTGTTTGCCAATCCCGAGGCCAGTGAGTTGGCGCGCATACCCTAGCGGAAGGAGTGAAATAAGGGTAACGAGCATGTCAAACAGGATACTATGAGTGGCTTCAGCTACAACTTCGGGAGTGAGCGATGCATCACAGTGGCCAACAGCAACCTCAGCAGCAATAGCCTCGAGAAGGACTTGCCTAGGATGATCACTGCTGTCAGTGAGCCGCCAAGCGCCGAAGGCAAGGATGCGAAGGGCGACATACAGCGTTCGCAGGTCAAGCTGTTCTTTCCCTCGATTGCATGGGACATCAAGAGCTGGAATAGCGGTATCAAGTGTGACAGTGTCGTCGAGGAGGCGGGCTGGTGCGCTGTCGTTAGCAGCAGGTACACATTCCGAGTTGATTTTGTTTTCAAGGAAGGTGATGTCAATATCCTGCGTTGCGAAGGCAGGAAGCAATTCCTGAATTAGACCAATAACGCCATAGACATAGAGCATACCACCTTGATGCCAACCAATGTGAACGGTGGATGAGTCATGAAAGAGAGCAACGCTTCAACCGAAATGCGGCACATTATTAGCTGGTCAGGGCTGAATACAGTGTGCGTCGTGTCCAGCGCATTTCTGTGTCCTCGGGGACGTGCATTTGCACAAAGATTTCCTCCTGAATTCCCTCAGCGCTGCATGGCAGCGCAAGGACTTGACATGGAGATTTCCAGGAGGAGAGCTTGAACATTAACGCGATGAGTGCCACGTAGGTTGACGCATCGAGCATTGAGACACAGCCTCTGAAACTGGCCCAGAGATAGAGCCATCAAGTTGCCTGAATCGTTCCCAATGTCCAGTGGGAGTCTCAAGCGTGCTGCGCTTGGTTTTTCGCATTCCGAGGTCACTGAGCGATTGAGGCCAGCGGAGAGTGCCTCCAGAGCCGTTAATATCGACCTGATGAGGTCCCTTGGCAAGTAAGTCTTCAGCATATGCACGTGGGACATCAAACCATAATGCTGTGTAGTGATGCTGTGAGGATGCATCTTGCACAGTAACGGTACGATAACGCCGGCCGCCTGTGTAAGTACATAACCATTCCAAGCTGGTGAAGCTGGTGTAGAGGTAGGCCGGCGTAGGCTCATGGTAGGAAAACTGGAGAGTAGCCTCAACAGTGATGCCAGGATGAGTAAGTTGTGCATAATGTTCAGAGAACAAAAGGCGATATACTCCGTCTTGGCAATTACTGGGAAAGAATACTCCATGCTCACTGGCAAGCAACCTTAGCGACTCAAATGATTCAGGTAAAATTTGTGCAGCAAGGTATCCGAAGAATGGCGCAGCAGCAATGCCTTGTTCACGCAGAAATTCATATATCCCCTGAAGCTGGTTGTCATGTTTTTGAGCAACAAAGATAACTAGATCCTGCATAAGCTCATTGTGGTCACTGCCAAGATACGCCTGGTGAAGACTGACAGCGCAGGCTGCATTGGTGTCGGAAAGAGTACTTGCGAGTTGATCAACCCACGCATTGGTATCACTCTGGCATGCATGGCTGCCGTGGCTAAGGTAGCTGACAACGTTGGAATTTCGTCTATCTCCATAGACTCGGAGACCGAAGGGATTGTTTGTATCAGCATTAAAGCCATTACGAATGGGCAAACAGAGATCAAGAGATGAGGTATCAAATGTCTTAGGAATCGCAGTGACAAGGTTCCAATCGCGAGAGAGATTCCCAATACGAATACGCTCATCCGATGTCTGTTGAAATCCGAAGGCAACCGTATGATGCGTCCTCTTACCAACTTTTACCAGGCCAACGTGGCAAGCGTGTCTGATACGCTTGGTGAGATGAGGGTAGTACTCAGAAATTCCCCTTGCGAGAACTGGCACAGCTGAGTGATTGCTATAGTGTTGGAGGCAGAATGTGGGAATGTGTGCATTTACAAGTTTAATCAGGGGCCCGAAGTGTTTGCCAAGAACGATAGCCAGACAACAGGGATTTTGCTGTCGGTACTTAATGGCAAAACTCACATCCTGGGCGTGCGTAGTGAGGATCCAAAAGTTATTAGGAAGTTTACCTCTGATGGAGCTGGGCGTGGCGGCAAAGACAAAAACATGGTCAACTGACAGCACCTTTGGACTGGAAGAAATGCATTTGAGCGCTTCACGAAAAGCCTCTTCTTTAGTGGTATCGGTCCAATGCTCATACTCAAGGAACAATGATTGTCCAAATGCCGTCTGCCATTCATCATCATCTAGGCTGACTTCAGTGGGAGTATCCACCAGGTCTTCACTTTTGTTGCAATGACCACTCACCTGACAGCAGCGCACGAAGCAATATCTGAATCCAATATAGTATGTGCAGTCTCCAGGACTGCAGCACACTTGGATTCATCCATTGGCAATTATCTGCTTGGACATATCATGGGGTGGGGTCATACCTGAACTATATGAAGCAATGGGATCATCAACACTCACTCCGGTAGTTTCCTTAGCTTTGTGTAGGCCCTGATCTTGGCGCAAGGGTGTGAAAGGCAGTCCCATAATATGAAGTCTTTTGAGTGATCTTAGGTTCTGGCACGGAATAAGTAAGCTCATCATCACTGTCAGGAACAGGTATGGCGATACTGGGAGCACCACTAACCTTCTTCACTGGGTGAGCATGAGATGCCACAGGCGAGAAAAACTTCTTGATTTGCTCCTTGGGGAGGTGCAAAATAGTAGAAGGCTTTCGGAGCTGACGAGTCTTATCAAATGCCTCACTCTTCTTCTTTTTCCAATTTGGGACTTTATTCACTGAAGACGAAGTCTTCATCCGAGCATTGGCAGGATCCGGGGAGGCACAGGCTGCTGAATCACTCTTGCCAATTCTATGCTCAGCCTTGGGTTTCTTAAGGCAATGCTTCTGCACAGGTCTGCCTCTGAGGGCATCATTTTCGTCAGGATCTGCTCCTTGTGTATTCATTTTCAGGTCCAGATGTTCCCAAGAAAAACAAAAGGTCGTTCCTGAAAGAGCAAGGATACACAAGCCTGACCTCACCTAGGTGGGCGGGGCCCACACTAGGCAAGAGCAGAACCGACCGAACAATCAGGGAATTGGCAAGGGGTCCCAAAAGACCCAACCCTACCTAGGTAGGCGGGGCCCACACTAGGCAGAGAGGGGATCACAGCATTCGGCCACAAAGGTAGAAACTTCCCCTGTTAGGGATGCACACAACATGAAAGAGACCAACCAAGGGAAGCGGGGCTTCCACTTGGAATGGAATCTGTACACAATAAGTTAAATCCAACCAAGGGGAGCGGGGCTCCCACTAGGAAGGATTTAGTGTTAGTTGGTTGTTGCACAGGCTGGGCACACGCTTGAGCACAGCGAGTCTATGCACTCAAGGGCAAGCAATGTTCCTAAGCAAACTACCAAAGGAAACAACCTACGGGCCTACCCCAAAGAGCAAAAACAACCACCTATTAAGCCGCACCTGTTACTCTTTGAACCTCCGCGTTCGGTACCAGTGGGCCTTCCACCCAGCACCTACTAACTTCTTGGGCTCGCCAAGCAACTTGAGCCGATACGGCCTTGAGCCAAAAGGCTACGGGGCCCGGCGTGGCGGAGAGGCAGAAGACCCTGGCCGCGCAGGACGGCAAGTGCGCGCTGTGCGGCTGCGGGCTGACGGCCGGCACCTGCGAGCTGTTATGGAGTACGCCCGGAGCCCCAAGAGAGACGCGCTGTACGTCGGCGTGGACGTGGTGCGCTGCAGGCGCAACAGGCTGGCCAACGCCTCCTTCTGCCCATCCTGTGCCCGGCGGACCCGTGGAGGCGTGGCTGCCGGACCTGGGCTTTGTGGAGGGCTGCTGCGACGCAAGGCAGTCCTGCCTGAATCTGTTGCCGTACGTGGGGCCCGCTGGTACCCGAAGGTTTCGCTGGCCGCGATGCTGGACCTGGGCGTCTGCCGCTGGGACCACATCGTGTTGGGCATCTCCGCGCGGAGCCACGTGGACGTGGCGACGCTGCGGCGCGCGCTGGAGCGTATGGACGCCGCGTGGCCGAGAGCAAGGAGCACATGGCCAAGCTCAGCGTGAACGCGATGATAGGCCTGTGGGCGCGCAGCACGGAGGTGGTCTACAGCGTGCGCAGCAGCAGCAGCCTGGACGGCGCGGGCGCGGACTTCTCTCAAACCTTCGCCTACGAGGGGGGCATGGTGTGGGACTTCGTCTACGCCCGGTCCTGGGCTTTGAGCACTGCATGGTGGCCAAGGCCTGGCGCATCCTGGACGCGCCGCCGCGCTACCTGGCGCAGGTGAAGACGGACTGCCTGCTGACGCAGCGGCTGCCGAAGCGTCTTCACGGAGCGGCTGCGGGCGCTGGAGGCGCTGCGCCACCCGGACGGCACGCCGGTCTACCGCATAGAGAGACGAAGCCGTTGCTGGGCAGCAGCAGGGCGCCGCGCATGGAGGCGGAGCGGCCGGCTGAGAGGAGGAGGTGGAACGAGGTGGACGACCCGTGGGCCACTGCCTGGCGGGCAACTCCCTGCTGCTCACGGGCCTGCCGGGCACCGGGAAGACGCACCTGGCCCGGACCATTGTGGCGAGGCTGCGAGAGCAGGGCGAGGGTGCACCTGGTGTCCAAGACTGGGGGGCAGACGGCCGACCACTGGGTGCGCAGGTACGGCGCGCAGCACGCAAAAGCTGGGCTGGCTGGTGGTGGAGGAGATCACGCAGCTGGACATGCCGTGCTGGACTCCTGGGCCAGGCGGCCCATCAGATCCGCGACCTGGCCGGCGGGCACAGGCACGAGCTCACGGAGAACATGCGCTCCGACCGGCATCTTCAACTTCGTGAAGTGGCTGCGGGTCGGCAAGGAGGCGTGCCCCACTGGAGCAGGCCAAGGCGAGGCTGAAGGAGCTCTACCCCTCCAAGCCCGGGTGGCCGGACACCACGCTGGTCATCAGCCACAGCAAGCGCATGGCCGCGAACCGGGGCAACGGAAGCAAGCCTTCAAGTTGTTCACGACCTCCTGGCCGTTGCAAACTTTTCGTGCAGTTAACAGCCTTCTGGGCTCACGCTCACAATGTGCTGCTGCAGCCGACGCACGTTCCAGGAAGGTTCAATGATTGGGCAGACGATCTTAGCAGAGGTCGGTTGGCCCGATTCAGCCATCGCCCTGAAAGTCGCATACGCTTCAGCCCTGCGGGCCTAGCAATGTCAGGCCGAGGCATTCAGCGCCCTGGCGCCCGGAACACCTGGCAGCTGCCTCCAACACTGCTTAGCCAGCCTTATTTGCATCCCAACATGCATTGCGACCAAATGGCCGTCTTCGCCCTGTCAGCCAGAACAACTGGCTGCGTCAGCCAGCCGCTTACATCAAGCCGCTCTGACCGAAAAAAGTGCAGACCCTGAGCAACAGGCTGCTCACAGCCGCAAGCGTGCATTGTCACGCGGACATTTGCCCTGCCAGGTACAACCCCACTCTGAAGGGCGATACCGGGGTTGCCTGAAACACTGAAGGGGGGGTCAACGCACCTCCTGTTCCAGGCGCACCAGTGCCCTGGAAGCAGTGCTACTTTCAGCAATCCCGGTAAAAAGAACTGCGGCCGCTTCGGACTTGCTTTGTTCTTTTGGGGGTTCATGTTTGGGTTCAAGCTAGGAGCAGTGCAACATGCCTTAACGCTTAGGGTTTCTTTTCCCTTGTGTTTAGGGCATGTTGTGAATCGAACTACGCGGTGGCCGTTTTGCTCCTAGCCTTGACCCAAACCTGCGGTTTCATTTGAAACCCACCCACCCACCCTGCACTGCCTTATGCAAGGCTCTGCAAGTATAGGTCGCAGACGCTCTGCACTTTCGTTGGTGGTCTCCGGACCTCTTGGTCTCCGGACCAGGTCTCCGGACCAATTCTGGTCTCCGGACCATTCAGTCTCCGGACCTTGGGCGCGGGCACGCATGCCACGCCCTGCAAGCACTGCATTCACTTGCAAGGACACGCATTGTCTTGCCCGTTTTAGTTTCACGGGGGGTCAACGCACCTCCTGTTCCAGGCGCACCAGTGCCCTGGAAGCAGTGCTACTTTCAGCAATCCCGGTAAAAAGAACTGCGGCCGCTTCGGACTTGCTTTGTTCTTTTGGGGGTTCATGTTTGGGTTCAAGCTAGGAGCAGTGCAACATGCCTTAACCATCAAGGCTGTCTACAAGGATAAGACTCAGTCTCGCGACCCCAGCATCTGCAGAGAGGAAGTAAAGGCGTTTCTGGATGGCCTCCGGGCCGCAAAGAGGCTGCAACAGCGTGCCTCTGGAGCCCATGAACCAGCTGCAAGTGGACCTGGCGACATGAAGGCCTTCCTTGGACCTTCTGTCGGGTCTCACGCGCCGCATCGCAATTCTGAATGCCACCTGGTGTCTGACCCTACTCGAAAAGCATCAGGGGGCAAGACCGCAAGCACCTCAGTAAGCGGTCCAAATTGCTGCCTTCAACCGCCGTTTTGTGAAGCGGATCAGAATTCCAAGGCCGAGAGTTACGCCGCATGGATTTAAGCACAGTGAGCAAACGCACAAGAGCGTCAGGCCATACACGTCTCGGTGGTCCGGGTGGACGTCGAAGGAATATGCCTGCACTTTCGCGCTTGCAAACAAGAAGTGTTTGCGAAAAGAGAAAGGCTTACTTGGTGTTTCTCTCTGCAAGAGGTAAACCCCTTCCCGATACGCTCTTGCGCGCTATTCAATACAAACTTAGGGCCAGGAAGTGGGTTCGGTGATGTTTGTAGTCTGTGGCGCAGTTTGGAGCTTCTACTTATTGAAATTTTCAAGCAGTGCTGCTCCTCGAGAAGGTGTGTGAATAGGTTTGAAGTTTGCGTTTGTTCAAGCTTTAATGCTTTGAGGTTTTAAGGTTCTTGATCGAGTTGCTCTGTTCCCGGGTTAATGTGCTTGTTGCTGCATATATCAAATTCGAAGACAGGCTTGCAATGTTGGAGGGATGCGAAGAGCCATGTTTTCGGACACCCCTCACAAGCGGATTTCTGGCGGGTTGCAATGTGGCGCTTTTGCGACTGCCGCAGTTGGTGTTTCTCCCCGCTGCAAGAGGCAAACCCCTTCCCATAGACTTTTAGCGCCAGCTGCTCATTGCCGTTTTGTCGCGGAGTCGTCCTCCGCGTTGCGTTAAAGTTGTTTATTTCACGAGGCCAAGCTCCAGACACCGCGCGCTCCAATGTGATTTGTGTTTTCCGCCGCTGTTTGCAAGACTTTGCAACTCCGCCGATACCGTGGAGCCAGTGTTCCTCCAACTACTACGGGAACCAGGCAGTCGTGCCGCGGCAGATCGCAGTCTGGCAGACCTTGGCCTGCAGTTGGCATCCTGTTGCCTCGTATTACCATCAACCGTCTCCCTACTACCTCAACCAGTTTCACATCTTGGCGATCTATGCGGTCCAACTGCTTACTTGGCTCCACGAGAAGCAGGTGCTGGCTGGTGCTTCCACGCGACCAAACTGGGTTGGCTGGCTGCGATGTATAGTCTTTGTTCAGTTGCCCCTTTTTTGAACTTCGTTAGTTTGCCGGAGTTAAATTGAAGTTATTTTGGTCCCGATGTACTATTGCTATGCGCTCCCGTCGCTCAGTGCACCGAGCTTTGAGTGGGTTGCCAAGCTCTGTTTCAGTCCTTCTTGTCTGTGATTGCGATCACTGCCTCGCCGCAAGTGTTAGGCCGCTCCCTTGCGTTGCCGATTTGGTCTATTTTGAGGTGCCTGTTGCTGACCTCTGTGATGCCTTGGCATTGCACCTACTCGAAGCCTACCCGGTGGTGCACCTTCCTGCTGATTGCTGTTATGACCCTGCCCCCTGATTGCCCGATTGGTGCTTCTATGCCTGAGTTTAGTTGTCATTCCTCGCTGATCCGCGTGAGAAGAATCAGTCGGGTGTCCCCCGTTTTGGCTCAAACGGCTTATCAGGCTGTCCAGCCTCAGGCAGACGGAGAAACGAAGCGGCCAGGTATATAAGTAGAATACTTTGGCAATGCTGGCCACATTCTTCAGGGCTTCCCTTCACGCCGTTGAAGTGACATTGTCGGCGCTGGCCTAGAGATGGGCCCACCTTGCTGCTTTGGTGGGGGAATATTATAGCCACTCACCGACGATGCTGTATTCAGTGACATAGGGTTCATGCCTTGTTGATGGATGTGGAGGCAGGCGTTGGACATGTTCAGGGATTCAGGTGGAGTGGCTTCGGCGAAGAACCTGCGTACCGTGCTTGTTTCCACCTGACCTCCGGGCACGTGGGAAAGCGAGTTCAGGGATTCAGGCAAAGTAGCGTTTGCGAAACGAATGTGTAACTCGCGACTACCTGGTCCTTGTGCCCCATTTGACGCTGGAGCCACTGTGTGGTCTTCTGACGTTGTGCCCCTGCTCATTTGTACAACTAGGTCCGTATCACCTTCGTCTCACTGTCTTACGGTCTGTCTTTGTTCGGGATGCTCTCTACGAAGAGCTTTTCGCGTTTGGGGGCCTCGCGAGGGGGGGGGGAAAAAAAACAAAAAAACAACAACATGGTCATGTTTATTGTAATGTCTCGTCAAACAATCATTGCTCGCGTCTATCGTCGTGTCTGGCAATGCGTTTGTCGTCACGTCTTGCAGCAGTAGCTGATTTGCCACGAAATCTACACAGCTGCCTGCCACGAAATCTCACGCCAAGCTCCCAAAGTATTGCACCTGCCACAAAATGGGTTGGTGGGAGGTGGTGCGCAGGTGCGGGTGGGCAGGCAGGTTCAGTTTTATTTGTGTCGTCTTATTAGGACTCACTGCTTGACAGGAAACAATCTAGAGATTTTCTGAAGACAGCTTATGACGGTAAAGCCTAGCGCCACGTGAACTCCACATATGAAATCAAGTTCAGATTTTGTATTTTTGGAGGTCCTGCCACTATGAAAGACTTACGATGGAACGGTCTAAAGGGAAAGGACAACTGTTCGTGGGTGCCTGTCTCGCAACCTCACGTCGCGAAAAGTGCGTGTGTCCGTCCCGCTAGGCCCAGCGCAGCGCCCGCTCCGAGCCCTGAAAAACAGGCGTCGTGCCAGAGGTGTTTTGCGCTTTCCCGGAGCACGTGACACACGCGAAGGGCGCTCACGCTCAACGCAATCTGAACACTTGCCACCTCTTTTCTTTTTTCTCTTCTTCCGCTCTCATCTACTTTCAAGCAACAGCTAGCCTTCACCTAGCTCCGGTGCTATGGAAGTTTCTTCCAAGCTTCCTTGGACAAATGCTGTTGGTCCACAAATATGCACGTTCAAAGTTTTGACCAGCTTGGCTCAAGTGACACATGTCCATCTAAGAAGTAACGAATTACGCGATAAGCCGGATCCATTTCATCAAACCTCAACTTTGCAGATGGGTGCATCAGCGTTGGGAAATCACCAGCCATCTTCAAAAGCAGCGCATCAAACTAACGCTCGTTCGCACCTACTGCAGAGCCACGACTGACTGCGCGACACAGCTGGAATTCACCTTGCAGTCGAGGCACACGTTCAAATCTTGCGGCGGTCCTGCTGGTAGTTGGGGTGAGTGGTGACGGTACGCTTGTAGGCGGCGGTTGTAGTGTAGTTGCAGCCAACTTTGATGCAAGGACCATGGCACAGCAGGCGTGATGTTTTTGTCAGTTGATGTGGTGGTTGCAAAACTGATGATTGCACTACTTCTGTGTGTTCTGCCGTGTTCCTGTTCTGCTTTGTTTGGTTTTGATTTTTTTCCGGGTTTCCCGTTGATTCTCATTGTTGGGGCCGTCATATTGATTGGGTGGCCATCATCGTGTCTTGGAGCTTTGCACTGCAGCTTCTGTCGCCCCCCGTGGCTGCAGGTGTCTGGTAGCTGTTTGGCTGAAATCATGGAGTGGTTGACGAGCAGCTCAGAGTTGACCTTTGTTTGAAGGGTACGGTTAAACAACATGCGCTGCGGCAAAAGTTATAAGCAATAATTTGCCGGGTTGGATCCTGCGCCGACAAGTTTGCCAGCGTTCGGCTAATCGTAATCGTTTCTGCAGGATGTGGCTGTTCAATGCAATTACAATGGGATTTTCCGCGAGTTGCAATACTGACACACCAATTTAGCGTATTTTACGTTTTTGTCCGTCCCTGCTTGGAGCGCGCCATGTCTCGCAAAAAGGACGACAGGAAGCAGGACGCATTTGCAAACCTCAAACCCCAAACCAAACCCTGAGCATTGCAGGTAGCAGCTCTGATCAGTGGCATGATTCGTTTTGCAGGAGAAGCAGAAGACATGGCTGGAAGAATATTACGAAAATCCAGGGTATGGCGACGCGGCTCGCACATCAGGTTGTGTCTTTTGTGCTACACTTTGCTATAAATGTCAAACGTTGCGTGCTTCTATTGAGCAATGCCAAACGCAGGTCCACCTGGTGGCACGGTCGCCAATCTGACCGATCAAGAGATGATCGATCACGTGGAAATGCTGGTGGAGCATTTGACAGATGACGACCCGAAGAAGAGGATCAAGGCAGCCGAAGCAATGTCAGCATACATTGCCGATGATGCCTACTTGCCAGAAACAATGGAGGTGCACCCAGCGCAAGTTCTTGCAACTCTGTTTTTCAAAAGTATCCCAGATCGTATGGCGTGCATTAGTGCTGCCAGATGCTTGGCAATCATGGGCAGAAGAGCAGCCCCTTATGCTTCAGCTGCCTTGACGAAAGTCTTGCAGAACTCTGGCAGCGACTTGCGATATGAGGCTTTGGTCGCTTTGGGGTACCTGGGTCCTGAAGCATCACCAGAGGCGGCCGCTGCAGTGGCAAATCGGGTGATACATGATGAAGATGCCCGACTTCGACGTCAGGCGCTTCAAACACTCGCGGTTTTCGGCCCAGACGCTGCGCAAGCCTCTGCTGCCGCGATCGCAAAAGCTTGCCACGATGAAGACACTGATGTTCAAGTGGCAGCAATGCACTGCATGAAGGCTATGGGCCCTGACATGGATGGCCAAATTGCAGGCCCAGCCTTGCAAAAGGTCTTGGCTTCAGGTTCGCAGGAGATGCGGCGTTTTGCCATGGAGACCATTGCGGTGATTGGACCAGGTGTTGCTTCCCACGTGAGCAAGCCAGTTGCCGAGCACTTGCGGCCACTTCCGGGGAGCGACCCTGTCTTGCGTCAGCTTGCAGTTGATGCGCTAGAAGCATTGGGGCCTGAAGTTGTTTATGAGCAGGAGCTCCTGCTTTCTAGAGCAGTGAAAGACCCAGAAACCGAGGTGAAGGAGCGTGCATTTTTGACACTACGTGATGCAGGTTGTATCAAAGGCATGATGGGTTCAATGGCGCTGGAGGAGCGTATATTTTCTCCGGAAGTTTTGGCAGCATCCAAACTTGTTACTGAGAACAGTGACTCGGAGGATTCAGACTCTGACTCGGACTCGGATTCGGATGTGGAATTGGGGGAGTCTGATGACGGCTTCGAGGAGGAGGAAGAGGAAGAGGAAGAAGCGCCAAAAAGGAAGAGAAGAGGAGCAGGATCAGACAGCGAGGAAAGTGAGGACTGACTGGTGAACTCCTTCTGCTTGCTTGACAATTGTTATCGTGTTGCTTTTCCACACATGTGCATGTCGCAGGAAGATGAAGAAAAAAAGGAAGAGGAACGTCTCAGACGGAGCATTATGGCGAATTGGAGCTGAAATGAGCAAAGACAAATGGACGAGGACAACAGTTGCATTTGCTGACGCCTGATTCAACAGTTCTTGCGGGCTTATGCATCAAAACAGGTTTTGTGTTATGATTGAGTTGGCATGCAGGTAGCGCATTTGTTTTTGAGGAGACGTCAACAGAAGCCAAACAGCTACAACGACTTCCAGGAGGCTGGACTGCGAAGATAATGACGCCAACGAGCATGGAGCAGTTGCCCCGTGCCTCGCAGAGCGAGGCTGGCATAGAACCGGCATGGAACATGCCATTTGTCCGCAGAATGATATTCTCGTGGCAGTGAGACTTCTGTGGCCAAGTTGGCCAATGCTGGCTGCATGGATGGATACACATTACTTGCAGCTTGTTTCACTTGGTATGACATCCATGCTTGAATGAGATGATGTCGAGCGCAAAACACGTGCATGCTTGTGATGTGGGACATTCTATGGAGAGAGAGAGAGAGAGAGAGAGAGAGCGTTTTGCAACGGCGTCAAGCGTTTGGCCGATTGGCACTCAGCTGTCAAGATCAAGTGTCGGCGTTTCATTGTCACTGTGCAGAGATCAAACACCATTCTCTTCTTGGAAGGAGCTGCAGCTCTATTCTGCTACATGAACAGCACTGAGCAAACATTGACTTGCACTTTGTACATCAACATGTCACTGCACTGAAGGAGTGCATGTGCAACAGATGCACGCCTTTGCGTTGGCCATTCTCTGGCTGAAGTCGCAGATTGCATTTGCAACTGGCCAGACGTAGTCTTTGCAGCAGCAGAAGGTTTCTCCAACTGATGCTGTGCATGCAAACATTGAGATTTGAGGCAGCGCAGAACTGCTCCAGCCTCCAGTGCCCGGAGGGTCATGTGGCGAAGGTCCTTGCAGCAGCGGCATTATGCCAGCTACTGACAGACTTGAGGGACAGTTCCAGTCAAATGATGTGCGCTGAAGGAAGTGCCTGAGGTCAAGCTGACTGCGATGTTGCAGTTGATCTCTATACATGCTGCAACCAGCTGTGCAGCAGCTTTACCTGCACGGGTTCATCTTCCCTTAGGCCAGAATCATCTGCCATAGATGCTTGGCAGCAATAGTACCAACATTGTCCAAGAGATATTTGGTTCTGAGTTCCGGATGTTAAGCAATGCGGGGATCCTCCGGCATTAGGTTTTTGGTTGGCTTGTATCGCCAAATGTGGCCAGTGGATCTCTGGAGATGCTCTGTGCCGCGAGGCATGCGACGGACCCTGCCTTCCAGAGGATCGTGCAAAGTGCTGTGACTTCCCGCCAGTTCAGGATGATGGATTCTTGGATTGCAGTCACGCCCGAAAGGGCGCTCCATTCCATGTTCTTTCCCAATCGATGAAGTGGGTTTCGATGCCATGACTGATGAGGCACGCAGCTTCTGCGAGCAGTCATAGCAGGTGAGGCTGGAATGTCATCCAATCATTTGCTAAGGTTTGGCGTTCCAAGCTCTGACCTGGCTCAGGTGAGCGAGGTGGATCGCTTGGTGGCCATGTCCGTCACAGCCAAAGCGACAGCCGTGCCCAGCTCAAGTGAAGCAGGCCATCAGTCTGACGTATTTTCCGCTTTGAGTCTCTGAGTCTGAGTGTTGCATCGGGCAAGGCGCTCCACATCGCAGCCTTGCACGGGCATAGTGAGACTCTGAGGCAGTTTGTCAGCATTCGTACAATATCATTGGTAGTCTACCGGTGGTTTAGGGAAGACATTGGGGGACAACCCAGAATTGTCACATAATCACGGGGGGTCCCGATTATCCCAGACCCCCTTCAAAAAGCATGTTCTGTAGTCCGTTGCTCATGTGATGAGATGTCACAGTTGGCACCTTATCGTTGGCAGGCGTCTGATTGAGGGCCGTGCTGATGTGAACCAGTTGGATGACCGGGGCTGGGCCCCGCTGCACGTGGCTGCTGGAGCAGGTGCCGGCACAGACATGCATAGACATTTCTCAAAAATATGGGCCTCTTCATGTGGGTGATGATTTCCCTTTGGTTTCTATTCCAAAGAAAGCCAAAAGTACCATCAAGCTACACCAGGACGACAGATAACAACAGCACCCTGACAAGCACCCTGACTGCGTCGCCAAACAAGCACTGCCACCATTACATCACCTGCATGCCAAAGAGCACCGCCTGACCAGCGCCACAACAGCACCCTGCCTGCATCGCCAAACAAGAACCAGCAACTGCCCCTCCCCTTTGACCAGCACCCTGCATCGCAAAACAAGCAACGGCAGCACCCACCACAGCACCTTAAGCACGCACACAGCATCCTGACTGCAGTACCCAAAACAATACCCTGACCAGCACCCGCAACAGCACCCTGACTGCAGCACAAACAAAGCACTGCCAGCAACCACCGCAGCATCTTGAGCGCACCCCCAAACAGCACCCTACCCGAACTCCAAAATACTCTTTAGCCGTACAGCGCCAAGCAAGCACCGCCAGTCACCACAGAACCTGAAGCGCACAAACAGCTTGAGCAGAACCTTGACCTACCAGCACCAGCGACCGGCACTCGCAGCCTTCGCTGAACATCTCTAGAAGTACAAACAGCCAGAGCTAAAGCTATCTGGAAAAGACACACATTTTTGGTTTGGTGGCATTGGAAGGAAGGGGTTTACTCTGCCTTCAGGTCGAATTGAAGTGATGAACTCTCTGATAGCCGCGCGGGTCTGTCCAGCGTGTTTAGGGCTTTGGATCTGCGTGATCCAATAAGTGTGCTGCCAGGCAATACCAGATCTCCAGTCTCCAGATGGTCAGGATCTGAGACTCTGTGTATACCAACTGCACATTTGCTGTATCAACAGTGGCTGGTGATTGGTTTAGTTGCCTGAACCAGGGCATATTTGATGATTCTGGATACGGCATTGCACAGTTGTTGGACCCAACAGAATCGGGGCTGCGAAGATTCCGAGGTACTCCATACGACATAGCGCTGAGAGCAGTGTTGACAGCTTAGCCAGTGAACTTCAAGCGTGCTCGACGTAAATATGCTCTATGGAGGCCACGTGGTCCTGACCCACCTCTCATTTCTGTCCTTTTGTCTCAGCACGCACGTGCTTGGGGCTCAGACTTTTAATGCAATGGCAAGTGAGCTGTATTCCAACACAAGCAGAGTTGAGTTGTCAGGAGAGACACTTTTTTGTCCCTTCCAAGGGTTGGCAGGTTTTTGGACCGAGGCCTGGCAGGACGAGCTGAACTTCTGAGCACACATGGTACCATTTTTTGATTTGTTTGGTGGTTTTAGAGTTTGCGGGATGCGATTCCTAAAAAGGACAGACCCACATGTAGGGCGCAGAGCTGCAAATGCAGAGGCGGTTCCAGTTCGCTGCAAGCGATGGAAATAGGCGGACATTCTCAGTTGAAGTTGAGCTGTTTGCAGAGCGTTGAGTGTCATTGTGTCGCAAAGCTGTACGAGCTTGCCCCTCTTCCTGGAGCACAGTGCTGACATCACAGTACTGTTCGTGCACACACACAGACACAGGGAGGCACATTGGCCCCCGACACACACACACACACATACGCACACACATGACTATCCCTCTCTCTCTCTCTCTGTCATATGTATATATATATATATACAATACATACCAGTAGAGCCGGCGAAGCCGGTGGGCGGAAGTTTCAAAAATATAAAA
>CAUJNA010000460.1:37500-172500 GCA_963377175.1 Effrenium voratum
GGATCCGTTTCGATTCCGTTGAAGAACATCAAGGCCAAATGACAGTGGGATGACGTGGGTGCGTGAGACAATTGGAAGCATTCTGAACGTGCTGCTTGGGACAAGCCTTTGCTGTGTGCTGGAGAAGAGCCATCGGCTCTCGAGAGTTGGATTTCTGGGATCTGTGTGTCGTGTTGACAAGCTTTGCATGTCCAGCGTGGTTCATTTGGCGCTTGGATGCATTCCACCGCTGCAGCTCAAATATTCAGGTACCCCCAGCAGGATCATGACCGTTGTGTGTTTTATGATTGACTGTTTCTGCCTTGGCTTTAGCTTACCACCTCAAGCCTGAGACCTGAATGTAGCGCAAAGATAGAACCCCAGAACCGACAGAAATCCTAGTTGTGGCAATAGAAAATGTGGACCAGCCGTGTTCTTCTGCATGTGACCTCCTGGCGCTGTGATGATACACTGTCACCACCCCAGCTTTTAGACGGACGTGCAACAACTGCCTGCAGTGTTGCGCGGGAAGAACCTATCTATGCAGACTATACATGATTCACCCTTGATGCTGCTGCTGTGTGTGTGTGTGTGCGGAGTGACAGAATACCCTGTCACCACAGTTTCTTGCACAGGGGGACCATCCATTTGCTGCGCGATGGTCCAACGAAGCGGCCACAGCAAATGCGGATATCGAGGCTGATCACCTTGACGTACCTGTGCATCTCGTGTGATTCAAAGTCGTTTTGGCCCGTTGTTTCTCTCGTTGTGTGTGCTTCATGTTGAATTTGTAACGTTTTCGCTGCTAGACGGAAACCAAGTGACTGCAAGCCGAACCTACACCTACTCGAGACTCATCAGTTGTACTCGTGACTCACCAGTTGTACTCGAGACTCATCAGTTGTACTCGAAAGATTAGAACCCTCCATCTGGAGTCTAAGTGTGAACACCCCATTCGTGGGGGACCCTCAACTGTACCCATCGTGTGACCCCGGGCCGGTACGCCGGAAAATTTGACCTCAACGTGCTTATCATAGAACAGCGGAATTTCATGTTTAAACAGGAACGAGGTTTCACTAAAGGGAAGACAGCCACCTCTTCATAGTTAAGTTTCACCATCCTGGACGTCGCTGCTGGCTGTTTGTCGGCCGATTCACATGCATGTGTATGGTCTTGAGTTGTCGTTGATTGTGGTTTGTATGTATCCTGCCTCAAGGACGAGCTTTACCATTTCCGGACTTGTTGCTGTTTCGTCATGTCACGCCGGGATGATCGAGACAGATCCAGGACTCGGCGCAGACGGGATCGGAGTCCCTCCTCCCAACCTCGCAAAGCACGCAGACGTGAACACAATGACAACCAGGTCTCGGATGGCGTGGATTTCAACAACTTGGTCTCCTGGCAACAGAAATCGGGCTACAACACTTCCAGTGCTTTTCCGGTGCCGCCAGGCAACTATCAATCCAACCCCTCGTCTACGCAGCAATTTCATCATACCCCGGTCAACTACATGATGCCGTTTCCTCCGGAACCCACGCCAGCCAAGTTCGTGACGCCCGTGATGCCACCGCCGGTCACTTCTTCCCAAGCTACACCATCGCCTGGATACCCAGCTGCGCTACCAGTTCGACCTCAAAAAGCGTGGCTTACTCCACCGGATGATTGGAAACCTGGTGATGGCATGTTCGACATCAACCACCTCTACAATTTCAGCCTGCCCATGACGGTTGCCAGCACTCCGCACAATCCTCTATGTGACATGTCTGGCATGGACATCCGGGATGTTCGCCTGGTTCAGGTCACACACGGGGGCATTACCAACTGGCTACTGCGACCATTTGCTCACGGGAGATTCGTGACGTGGGAAGGATTTCGTACCCGCACCGAGGCCCTGCTTTGGAGTACCTGTTCAAAACTGCTGCGACGATCGCAGCCGCTCAACCTGCTTACTTTGGAAAAGGACCTTGCCAATTCGCTGGGGCTCAACCTTGACGACTTCAATCAGCGCATCAAGGTTCACGACCACTTGGCCAATCTGGTGCTTCAGTTTCTTCACCAACATCACGCGACTCTTACGCCCTCTACCCAAGCAGAAGACATGCTCAAGAAGTTCAATGACCTACATCGTGCTCATGAGTTGCTCCAGGCTCAATATTCGGCATCACAACGAGCTTCGTCTTCCCCAACGTTACCATCTCAGAAAGAGGATGCAGAGTTGGTTACACCGCCTCCGGCCAACCACTCACAATCTTCGACGCCGACCAGCTCCCTGCCCACGGTCAGTGCGGCGGCCCTCGATGGCAAGTCGTTTGATGGTTCGGTTCAGCAACAACCACGGATCATCCAATCTCTTCACGGACTTTCCTCCCCGCCTTCCAAGCCGGCGGCGTCACAGCTGCTCACCATGCACAGCACGCCAGAAGACATCATCGAGCACTACGCATGGACCAGTGATCAACCACGCTTGTATCTCAAGCAATCACCCACTACCACTACAGTGGCGTCATTGATTAAGCGGGCCAATCACCCATCCCGTCTGAACGGCAACAAGTCCTTGGAATCTATGTCGACCCAGCTCTTTCAACGCATGCCAAAAGGAGATGCGCCTACGTTTGCAGCTATGGCCGCTCTGTGGGGACTCGAACCCGACCAAGCTCACGGACAAAGCGCTGTGTCACCTCATCGTGACTGCCCGCTTACTCATCGGTTGAACAGTTTCCATTGCCTGCATATTAGCCCGGAGTGGCAGTTGCGTCGTAGATGACGAACGGTTCAAAACTTGTCCGTACTCTTCTTGCACATTGCTTGTTTGGTGTGGTGCTTGTCTCTACTTGCCTTGTGAGTTGCTTTGTGCTCATTGTCTCTTGAATGCATGTCGCCGCCACCTTGTAGCCTTCCTTGGTTGCATATCCATCATGTGGACTGAACTTCGCCACAGTGGAATCTTTGACGACGTTGCGCAATGGCATTCCTTGGCTACTTTTCTGAATTCGCTGACGGTGTTCTCCACGTGCTGGCAGCACTGCTTTCCTGGACTTCCACCACCGTCGATCCCAATGGATGAGTATGAGTCCATTCAGCAGTTGCCTCAGTTAGACTTCATCATTGAAGTGCTCACGGTGGTTCGGATTGCACTTCAGATTCCGATACATTCCATGTCGCGTTCATCTCATACTGTGGCCAACAGGTATAAGCTTCACAAATGTCGGAACACTGCCTATCTGTTGATTTGTTTTTTGCAGCGTCTCATTTCTCAAAACCATGGGTACATTCCGCCGTTCTTCGAGGTTCTTCATTTTTACAAGACGTCACTGCTGTGTGACATCATGCACTCTACTTTTGCGGATATGCGACACCTTCGATCACTGCCGACACGCTTCCCGGACCTCTTTGACTTCATTCAGGATCCAGGTCACCATCAGCAACCATGCGTCTACCTCAGACTTTCACCATGGCATAGTCCCTACTATGTTGGAGCAACAGATCAGGATGTTCTTCGCCGTGAACATTCACGCAGCCGCAAATTTCTACAACTACTACGGGGACATCATGCCTTCTTTGAGCCTGCACTTCACTACTGGAAGCGATCCAATATCTACTGGCTTTTTGCCATTCCGGTTGAGATTAAACTCCCACTTTCTTCGATTTGGGTCCAGGAAAGCAAGTGGCAACACCTGCTACGTCCACATCTAAACGCTCCCTGGGTGCACAGACTTCTTCAGAAAATTGGTTCCCGTGAACATGTGGTTGACTTTCGGCGTCATTCGTTGTCATCGCCTACCTCACTCTCGCTACACAAGCGCTTTCGGCGACGACTACATCCTGATCTCCATCGGCAATTACGACCCGAGATGTTGGATGACATTCAAAGAAACTCCTAATCGACAACTTCAGTTACCGAGCACCATGACTCAACTGCTTCTCCCGCCTCTACACGTTCAGAATTGGAAGGCTCAGCTTGGAACATGGTTGCAACGTTGGGTAGCATCACATCGTGATCTGTTTCCTTCCTTATTTCTTCCAAAGATCCGTGTTGTGGAAACTCGCAGTGCTACCTTGGGAGACAGGATCTACAACTACCGCTCATGGCAACGCAGGTGGACTCCTGACACGTCTTTTCCGTGCCGCTGTTCGGACATGGATGCCTGCAACCTGTATCGTGCGCATGATCATGCCGTCATTGCTCGCGCATCAATGCGGACATTGACCTTGACATCATGACTGCATCCATGAAAGACCAGTATTTTGGTGATGTTGACATGCTTCAACAGCGTTTTACCGTGCAGCTTCGTAGATTGGCTCGTCGCTGGCATATACATGGAACCAGTTTCCCTACTGATTTTCAATCTGTTCTGACGGAGTTGATCGATGCACATCGCTCTAACATTCAAGACGACGCACATTGGACTTCCGCGTCACTGCAACGCACTATTGTTTCCCTGTCCTCGTGGGTTGTAATACCAGCGGATCATTTCCCTTCGCGTGCTCATGTGATTTGTCCTTCGTTATTTGCCACACTGATGCACAAGACCTTTTGCACAGGAGATGTCTTTTCGCTGTGCCGTGAGTCTGCAGCATCTTTTCGCTCTGAAGTTGTCACTACGATACCTGCTCTCCTACAACAGCGTTATGCTTGGGGACTTCGACTACAGGCACCGTTGCCCACGGCTCGCATCCTTCCCAAACCGACCAAGGACTGGCTAAAAGCGAGACCGATTATTTCTTTCTTTCGCACGTGGGCAGCACCCCTCCTCACGGTCTTCGGCGCCCTCATCTTTGAACTCACCAAAGTCGCCTTTCCAGACGTACCAGGTCAGCTTTCGGTTCAGGAGCTAGTCCAGCAGCTTTGGGATGCGCTATCACATGAAGAGCCCACCGAATACATCCACCTGGTATCTCAGGACCTTTCCGGTTTCTTTACATCCATACCCACGGAGCGTTTCCATCAAGCACTACAAGTCCTGCTGCATCGATATGACCAAGTAGTTGGTCTCCGCAGATCTTCACATTGGTCGGTGTACGAGGTGAAGTCGGATCATCGACGTCGCATGTTCAAAGGGAAGTGGCGCCGTCAAACCAAGGTCCCTCGAACCTTTCGTGAACAAGACCTTCGATGCCTCCTTGACTTTGTCATTGATAACAGTCATTTTGAGATTAATGGCTATTTGTTCCGGCAGGAACGTGGTGTTGCTATGGGATCACCTGCGGCGCCCCCACTCTGCAATCTGGTTGCTACAGTCGAGGACTTCTTCTGGCATCAAACCATGTGCTCTCTTCGATTTCGTATGTCCGACTTCGGGGTGATCTGGCACGAGCGCTATGTCGACAATCGCTTCATCCTGCTGCGTGATTCGGCCCCGTCCACAACGGTACTCATGAATTTTCTCTCCCTGGAATTTTATCGTCCCCCTGTGATGCTGGAGACCCAGAATGATACCAAAGTGCTGGGCTACATGTGTGATTCTTCGTCCAGGACTATCACACCGCAACTACCTGATCATCCTTCTCAGATCAAAGGAATCCGAAGTGCCAATGATCAGATGTTTACTTACTCTTCGTGGTCATCCCGATCGTGGCTCATTGTACGTGGCGCTCAACCAGCAGCCCAGCAACAAATTGGATTAGATGCTCTCAAACGCCTTTATGAAGCCAAAGGCTTCGATCCTCATCTCCTCCGTGACGTTCGGCGACGATTTGTGGCAAAATCTGTACGCTACCTTGCTGCTGTTGTGCTTATGTGCTTGCATGTGCGCAGTTGGCTCGGATGTGTTGGCTTCTTGCATTGCGGCGT
This sequence comes from Effrenium voratum, assembly GCA_963377175.1. Lineage (NCBI taxonomy): Eukaryota > Dinophyceae > Suessiales > Symbiodiniaceae > Effrenium > Effrenium voratum. Next base: position 43,271 of record CAUJNA010000460.1, read on the forward strand.
TTCTTCACCTGAGCATGGCGGCGTATGTGGTTAGCAGCCTTCTGCGCCCTGACGGCACGGTGCGCAGACTACCAGCCAAGTTACTCTTGACCAACTTCCAAACTTCATCAATGGCAATGAGATGCAGCTCTTTGTCCAGACGCATGGCCTCGTGCACCTTCGCAATGTTCAGGCGCGTTCAGGCACTCAGCTCCTCACGCAACGTCAGAGCGATGCATGACCATGTCGGGTTAGGCTTAGGCCTGGACCACATGGGATATCTGTGGGATATCTGAGGATGAAGAGGACTGGGGTGATTGGACCCGTCCCGGCCGTCGCACTCATGATGATCAGAGACGGCCTCGGCGAGTGAAGCCTGTCTCTGAACTGCCACCTTCTCCACCGCCACACGGCAATTCAGGCCCCTGGACCGCTCGGGTAATCCAGGAGATATAATATCTCCCCGGGCTCGCTACCTGCGCAGCTCATTGTTCAGCTCGGCGTTTGCGAAGAGTGTTGGCCGTACATCCTGAAGACCAGACGGACCTACCACCGGTTTCAACCAGCCAAGAAGGACACCACAAAAAATCACTTCGGGATCATCTTCTCCTTCGAGCCACGCCGCCTGCTACCTGACAAGCATCGTACTCAGTCGATCTCACCGTTTTTCTGGGCACACTCTGCATGATGAGGAGCTCGTCCGACCTTCGAAATGGCTGATGCAGCCACCTCCCAATCACGACTACACGAACTGGAACGACGTGTGGCTTCCCCCGATGGGTTTCTACTGCAGAGGCAGCCTGGTGTCTCATGACGCAGCGGTGAAAGCAGCAGCCCAATTCGCAGGAGTGCACAGTGACCGGCCCATCTGCATAGGAGGGGCGGCAAGACTGCGCCAGCCCCACTGCACGATTCCGCGCGGAGGCACTTACGCGGATATTGCAGCTTCCCACTACTATGATTGCATTCATGCAAAAGATGGCAGGTGGAAACTTCGGTCACCCATTGCGGTGCTTAAGTACTTGGGGATGTTCTGGTGAATGTCTTCGGCAATGCGATCCAGTACCTTTCCCTTGCACTACCCCTCCGCGGTTTGTGTCAACGTTTTCGTGGTATCCATCATGACGCTCTTCTTCCGGAAAAAACATGTGGTGTTGTTGCATGCTTTTTGATTGCTGCGTCTTGTTGCCTGTTTGCCTCTTAGTTTGATGTTTCCGCAGTTTGGTTTTGATACTGATCGAACCATTCCATCATTGCCAGCCGTATCCTGCGCTGTCATGGATCATGGGGACCTTTTACGAGAATGTCGGCACTCTATCTCGTCGCAGATCAGTATCCTGGTGGCCGGACTACAACGTCTTGAAGGTCAACAACGGCATCCACAACCGCCGGCGCCTGGCGGGCATCCACCATTGCCGCCTCCATTGACACCGGCACCTGCATCCCCGAAAGCCTCATCGGTGAGACCACCTCACCTGTTAAAACCCTCTAGGCCCCGTGCCTAAATTGGGAAGCTGTTCTGAGGTCTGTGTTAGTGTTGCTTACCAAGTTCCATTGATCGCCATTTGGCTCAAGACACAATTGAGGTTCAAGATCTGATGTGTAGCTGCATTCACACGTGATCGGCATTGAGAGCGGAAAACACTTCGCTTGCGCTGCATTTGTCAGGACCACTGTTGTAACTATTATTCCTTCTCCCTTACAACGTTTACACGGGTTCGGCTATAACGGCATTGTCCGTATACACCTTTCTACGTGGTTGGTATTACAGCTGGAGGGTTCGGTGCACAGCGTCCCACGGGACGTCACCTTGCCGTCTCTTGACAGGTTATCAGCCGTATCGACAAGCTCTACACTGGACAGAGAGACAGCTGGTTTATTGCGGGTACAGGGACAATAAAGGAACGATAACCTACACAGTACAATGGCGTCTTCAGCGAGCCCAAGTACTGCAACTTTTGGGAACAGCAGCTCAGAGGGATCCAATGGATTGATGGCTCTTCCTGCGGTGATGGATATGATCGCAGATTCACAGGATGAACCTGGAAGCGGAGGATCCGCGCTATTCAGCGACATATCCACTCCCACAAGATCATGGAAGCAGATCGATGTTCATCAGGAGTCGAAGCAAAGAGAATCACCACCGAGAAGATCATCATCTTCGCCTGCGACACCACGGACGTCGCAGAAGGGCGTGAGATCAACATCAAAGGGTGGGAGGTCAAAATCACCCACCAGTGCGGAGTTTCGCGCCGCGATTAAGGAAAAGAACAAGATGGAGGTGGAGATCGGGGAATATCAAAAGACACTTGATGAAATGTCGGCAGCAATGGCGAATCTTCATCAAGAAGACTATGGAAGCACCATCCGGATCCAGGAGCTGGAAAGACGATGCGAGATTGCCAGCAAGCAGTCGGGACATCGAGTGAGTTATCACCAACATTAGATGGCTGAGGCATGGCGCAAGTTTGAGGAGGAAGCCCAACAGATGCGCAAGGTTGAAATGAACGCATATCAGTACGGGGAAAAGAAAGACATGGAGTCGAATGTTATAATGCAACAGATGAGACAAGCTGAAGGAACTATCATGGAGCAGAAGCGGGAGATTGCAGTGATGAAATCCTACATGGCAAGCGAGAAGTCGGCCGCGCAGGAGTCAGCTATACGTGCAAATCAGATACACCGTGAAGCTTCACAGCAGATATCAGTTTATCAGCAACAGATCAGAGGCATCGAATCGTCTACATCTATCGAGAAGTTCAACGAGGAGGAGATGGTCCAAAGTCTGAAATCACAGTTGGAGCACGCACTCGTCAAGCGCCCCGAGACGTACTCTATGGAGGACTCCAGGGAACAGCTGATGGCGAGACTGAATGACGTTACAGTATTTGCGGAACAAGAATCAAAGAGAGCAGATTGCTTGCTTCGCGAGAAGGAAGAGATCGTCAAACAGTATGAATCCGACGTGTCGATGAAGGACCAGATGATTGCTATCGAGGGTGGTCATCGTCAAGATGCGATCTTGGAGTTAGCCCAGGTCAAAGAAGCAAAACAAGAGGAACGGTGCACGATGGACGAGAAGTCGAAGGAGGCTGAGTACTGGAGATTGACAGCTAAGGGAGTGTACGATGAATACCTCGAGGAGACGCATGAGCTTCAGGGACAACTGAAGGAAAGGGAGGCGACGCTCAAACAAGAAGAGAGTTTTGTTCGCCAACTCGATGCTGACAATGAGGAACTACGTGCGCACAAGAAGCTGGAGACACAGGAAGCCTCTAGCAGTAAAGATGGACATCGTGAACGAGCAGTAGTGAAACGCGCTGAGGGAGGACCCCAAGCTAATTCAACTAGGGTAGACAAGAAGGTGGCTGGGTTAGTCCCGTCATCGTCTTCAAATCTGACCCCTAATTCGTCGCTAATGCCAGGTTCGATTCTCTTTCCGTCTTTTGGTGATCCAATGATCGATGTGCACCTATCCCAGATGCAAGGGGTTGTCGGACATGTCCCACAATCCACTACTGCGACTGGTGGCGGTGATGGAGGGGGAAACAACGGTACTACGCCCCCCTTGGATTACAATGGATTCTCGCCTAGTGGAAATAGGCAGGGAGCAAGTCGACGTCAGTTGAGCCTCACAGGTGGCGGAGGAGGACCTCCGGATGACCCACCCGATGATGAGGACGAGGACGACGACGACGAAGAGGATGAAGAAGACGAGGAAGAAGAAGAGGAAGAAGATGACAAGACACGGAGGAGACGAAGAAGATCGAGAGATGATCGAGAGGTCAAGAACGATAGACCGAGGATCTCGAGGAAAGAGGCCGAGAGGGTATCTATTCCTGCTTGGCCAAAGATCCACCAACTTGATAACTGGAAGATGCAACTGCTGATGAATGTTCTGAGCGCATGCGCAGATCCAGATACCGATACATGGACGAAATGGTTGGAACAGGCTCTTGGGTTGAACCCAGACCTGAATATGCTTAGCGATTCAGGTGGCGACAGATTTGCTACGATAGATATTAAGATGGCCATGGGCATGCAGAACATGTTGAAACAAGCACCTGACGAAGCCAAAGACGTGTACCTCGACGCTACGCGGCACTCGGAACTACGACATCAACAAGGGGTGATCGTGAAGGGACGAGAGTTGGTGGCATTGGTTATGCAATCGTTCAGAACATCTGATAGAACGGATCTTGTCTACCACATCGAGCACCTTTTCCGCCTTGACTTTCCTGGAGACAAGAACTTGGTTATGTTCAGGAACAAATGGTATGATTTGCTGCTGAAGATGAGGAGCGAGGACAGACCCAGTAAATTGGCTCTCAGAGATATACTTTACAGGAAAATCAAGGGGAGCAAGAAGATGGAATTCGGCCTCAATGCCTACCATAGACTACCGGACAAGCATCCTCAGAAGACGTATGAATTCTTGTTGGCGTTGACCATCAGATCAAGGCGGATCGGGAGGACCTGATGCTTGACATGAAGGAGAGATCGGTCAAGTCGATGATGAAGTCAGGCGGCAGAGATGCGGCTCCAGCCACTGGCAAACAGGAGAACCAGGGTGGCAAGGGCAGAAAGGGGAAACCCGGCGGACCTGATGCTGCTCCTGTACTCCCAAAAGCCAGGTGCCAGCGATAGAGGCAAGAGTCCGGGCGGAGGCAAAGATAACCCCTGTTGGTATCACTTCAAATCGGCGAAGGGATGCGTGAAAGGAAATGAATGCACATTTTCCCACAGCAAGAAGACGGAACACAAGCTGGAGAACATGCCCAAGGGGAAAGGAAAGGGTAAGTCCAAATCCAGATCGTCGTCACCAAAGAGGGATGATGGAGCATGCTTCGCATTTCAGAAGGGGAAGTGCGACAGGGGGAGCGCTTGCAAGTACAGGCACGAGCTCATCAAGAACAATTCAGCTCCGGCAACGTCAAGCGACAAGGCGCAAGCCAAGTCGAAGGCTGCCGCCAAGGCCGCAGGACCAGGTATTGCAAGGAGGGCCATCGCAATGCCTGCGATAGTCCTGAAGCAATCGGCTCCTGCGGGAAAGGTCAGCTTCAAGAAGGACGTCGACCAGGTCGAACCGGATGAAGCCGAGACCGTCTACCACGAGCATGATGACGACGCGATGAGCGAATCATCGAGATGGTCTGGCGAGTCCGAGATCCCCGAGAAAATGGTATGGTTCAAGGAAGTACTCGACGTCGACGAGACGAGAGAAGGCAGTGGGAACGAAAAGGGGAATGGTATGGTTATGAGGACAATGAGAATGAGCCTTATCAGTACGTGTACGTCGACGAGAAGAAGTTCAAGAGCAGTGATCATCGAGAATTATCAGCCTATCAAGTCCAACGATCATTGATAAGGGTGAAAATACTGAGAGAGGTGGTAGATGACATATACAAGAAACACTACTTCCCGGTGACCAAGGAGAGCAGCATAATGTTCGAATATGATCAGAGCAAGGACGAAATCAGGGAATCGGCTGTCGACTGGAAGAAGCAGCATGGTTTGCCGAAGAACGTTTTCGCCATGTCAACGTGCATCAGTAAACGGGTGAAATGGTTGATGGGCACTGGATGTGGTCATGATCTCATCGGACGAGCCAAGGCAAAGAGCCTGGGTGTCGACATCGTGAAAGATGATGACGAGATTGTGTTCCAGACCGCGAATGGTTCCACTTCCACGTCCGATGTGGCCAAGATAGTCGTAGACGAATTGGACGAGACTGTCGAGCCGCACGTGTTGGATGAGACACCCACGGTATTGTCAGTAGGGAGGAGATGCATGAAGATGGGTTATGCATTTCACTGGATGCCTGGTAAACTACCTTTCATGGTTACACCAAAGCAGGGATTCGTGCACTTGCAGGTCAAGGACGACATCCCATACCTCGTGAGTGATGGTAAGCTTCGGAGTAACAGGCATCGCCCTACGATAGACGACCTCAAAGAGCACTTTTCGGAAGTATTGGCGATGGTAACGAACGACGAGGCAGATCAGGGGGGTGACGATGACAACGAAGTCACACCCGCCGCTGTCGGTGAATCCGCAGAGGCAGAGGGCGAACACCATGATGGGGCATTCGACTTCGGGCCACCCGGAGGAGCCGGTCCGGTACGTCCGCCTCCCGTAGCTGAGGAAATGCCTGTAGATGTTGGGTCAGTCCCACATCGACATGGTGATGCCGAAGCTCACGAGGAAGAGGTTGATGAGGATGATCCAGATGCCGGAATTGAAGTTGATGTGTACGAAGGGTCATCAATAAAGAGGAAAGTGGGAGTCCTCAAGAGGGACGCCAACTCCATCGCTCATTTGCTCACACACAGGTACCGAAATCCTTTCTGCGAATCATGCGTCAAGGCAAAGATGAGACACTTCAGATCACGAACGGGAGCCTTCAAGAGGGAGGTAAAGACGTTCGGGGACCTGGTGACGTTCGACTTTGTGACGGCATCAGGAGATCATGAAGTGGAAGGCAGGTATGCGCTCATCATCCGGGACATATATACCGGAATTATCATGGCTTATCCAACCGCGAGAAGAGACACTGACTCCGTCGTCAGGGCCATCAAGCACTTCTGCGGGAGAAGGAAAATCAAGCAGGTATATTCGGATGATGGCCCGGAACTGATCAATGCGTGCGTGGAGCTGAAGCTGAACCACGACCTATCGCTGCCTGGACGACCGCAGAAAAACCAATTCATCATTGACCAGACTTCGGCTTGTCTTGTACATGCCGGTCTACCCACGTGTTACTGGGTGCAGGCCATCACCACTCTGTGCCATCTCATGAACATTGAAGAGGTGAATGGATCGAGTGCTTGGATGAGGCTGCATGGCGAGGAGTTCAAAGGCGAGAAGATACCGTTTGGTGCGCTAGTAGACTTCAAGCCGAGTGAAGCACGAGGGGAGAAGAGGGAGAAGTTCGAACCAAGAGGGGAAACTGGTATATTTGCTGGATATGTGTTGAGCACCGGAATGCATTGGGCAAACAAGTATCGCGCTTGGGCACTCACCGCGTTTGCGGGTGCGGAGCTGAACATCAAGAAGGCAAAGGTTCCACCTCGATTGAGAATGCCACATCAGACGGAGAGGATGATTCTGAAATCTCCCTTGACATTCCCAATACAACAGAAGTGCAAGGCTGCCAGCGAGACCTTGGAAGGGATTGAGATGTCCGTCGATGCAATCGGTCTAGATGCACGTGACCGCCTGATCGAAGATGAGGACTATGAGCCCGAGTTATTGCAGAGTGACGAGAAGCGACTGCTCGACGATGAGGTCGATCAGATCGCTGGTCTGCTGCTTGACGATGGCCCAGAAGTACTTGTCGGAGGTCGGGGGGACCATGCAGAAGAGGAAGATGCTAGACCGAGCTCATCAAAAGGGAAAGGGGATGGACATGCCAAGGGCGAGGAAAAGATTACGAAGTCCGACCTTCCACATGTGTCAGTTGGACTACCTGGGGATGGCATCACGTATGTCAACGATGATGGCAAGGAGGTTAAGATCGATAAGGCCGGAAGACCATATCCTGTCGGGAAGGATGGTTTCAGGTTAATGAAGACGTCGAGACCTCCAGAGTACACTCCTGATGAATGGAAAATGATGAGTAAATACTACACCAAGGAAGAAAAGGCCGAGGTGAAGGGTGGTGGCAAGAAGAAGAAAGAAGATCCCAAGAGTAAAGAGTCTGAGATTTCTGCGCCGGCAGAGGCACAGATATTGCAGATGCCCGGTGGTAAGAGAATTCGAGCAATGCTTCGAAACCGCTGGGGTGGAGTTGAATGGCAGTACAATTGGGGATTGCGGAAGAACATATCAAAGATCAAGAGCCCAATGGATGGGAAACACTTGGCTGAACTTGATTGGGTCAGGATAGTTGTGAATCCTGTTGACGGAGTGGTTGTTCTCATGGACTCCAAGCGATCCCAAGACGTCTTGAGGCGAAACGTTCAGCTTGAGAAAGAGTTTGAGTGTGTGGTAGTAATTTATGCCTGGAAGTTCAAGTCAGAGGAGCGATCAAAGTCGACTCCAAATTGGACGAAGGCAGTTGCGTCAGTCATGGAGCGTCAGAAAGACGAAGCTGAGACGACATCGGGGACAGATCCAACGGTCGACGAATCGACGGATCTTACCTGGTATGAATGGGAGGAGTCTGCTGAGGTAGTTTCTGGAAAAGTGCCACTCGCGATGCCTGCGATAGGCGAAGACGGTGAAGCCAAGAAATACCCATCGATGCCGTGCGTGACTTCTGAGCGAATACAGCACAGAGAGAAAGCAGTGAAAGTTGTACGATTCTTCGACGCTTTAGTATCCAGACCGGTTGGCCGGAAAGAGATGCTGACCAACCCTGATGCGTTGGCATCGATGAAGAAAGAATGGTCGGGATTAATCGACCAGGGCGTCTTCGATCTTGGCGCGGTGCGTGAATATGACGCTGTAGCCAAGGAGGCAAAAGCGAAAGGGGAAGAGATACACATGGCTCGCGCACATGGCATTTGCGTTGAAAAGCACTCACAGTTGCCTGTTGGTGATCCTAAGAGGAAGTTCAAGGGTAGAGGCGTGTTGCTGGGGAACCAAGTGAAGAACCAAAGCTTTGAGGCTGCGATGTTTCAAGATTTGGGGAACTCTCCTGCTTCATTCGAAGCCTCGCGTTGGGCGGATTTTTTGGGTTGTCATGATGGCTGGGATGTGCAGATGGCCGACGCTGTTCAAGCGTACATACAGGCCACCTTGAGAGGCACGCCGTGTTGGATTGAACTGCCACCGGAGGCTGTGCTAAGTACAGAAGACCAGTCGTCCCGTTGAGGAAGGCGCTGTACGGACACCCAGATGCGGGAACATTCTGGGAGCAGCACTGCGATGAATCGGTGCGTGCCGTTGGTTTTGAACCCATCGGCGAAGAATGGCCTTCAGTGTGCATTCATGAAAAGCTCCAGCTTGTTCTGGTTGTGTATGTCGACGACTTCAAAATGGCAGGGCCACAGAAGAACCTTGCCCAAGGGTGGAGCATGTTGCGTACACGTTTGAAGATAGAGCCCGAGACTGGACTTGACATGTACCTTGGTTGTAATCAAAGCAAGGGAAATGTCACTCTCGGGAACGGACACCGAGTAACAACGGTGACCTATGACATGGAACAGTTCCTACGTTCCTGTGTCGACCGCTATCTTGAGGTGGCGGGCGACGTGAAGTTGAATAAGGTTGTCACTCCTGAGTTGCATGAAGAAACAAAGAATCACGTCTCGCGGAAGCCTGCCAGAGAGGGGCCGTCAGTCGTGTGCAATTGGTGTAACAATCTTGTGCCCACCGACGGTTCTGCCACAGTGCCGGACCAACGGGGAGGGACTCCTGAGTTGGCCATGAAGGAGCCCGTGCGTGGACACCTTGCTCCGCATGCCGCTAGCGTACTAATGAAGTTGCTGTACGGTGCGCGGATTGCTCGCTTCGATTTGTTGCGGCAAGTGAATCGCCTAGCACGGAATGTGCACAGGTGGACCGACTCCGATGATCGGGGTTTGCATCATTTGATGTGCTATGTGCATCATACTAAACATTGGCGCATGGTCGGTTGGGTTGGAGACCCTATGGATGATGTGCACTTGGCCTTGTATGCGGACGCTGACTTTGCAGGATGCGTTGACTCGCTACGTTCCACCTCTGGTGGACACTTGAATATACAAGGGCCCAATACCCGATTTCCGTTGTCTGGCAGCTCCAAAAGACAGGGTTGTGTGAGTCATTCCACTCCCGAGGCCGAAATAGTTGCGGCCGATGTTGCCATGAGATCGATGGGTATGCCTGCTCTAAAGTTGTTAGAGCGGATTCTCAAGAAGTCACCGAACTTTGTGTTCTATGACGATAACAAGGCTATGATCGGTGTCGTGCGATCGGGGAGAAACCCCACAATGCGCCACCTTGAGAGAAGCCATGGTGTTAGCATTTCGTGGATGCATGAGATGTTCACACGTGATTACATGTATTTGGCGTATGAGGTCACCGACAGGATGGCGGCTGATATTTACACCAAGGCGTTCAATGATGGACGCAAATGGAAACATGCATGTTTGCAGATTGGTCTACTTGACCCGAGCTTGCTGTCTGACCCGGATACCCTCAAGGCGCTCACACCCACGTGTGATCCCATAAAAGGGACCATGCAGACTGCTTCGGGAACGGTTGACGGAGTCCCCACGTTTCCGTACACACACATTCCGATCATGCCCCCGGACCTGTGGTGGTCTGGATTGACATCCAAAGAGGGATTGCATGAGCATGAAGGACATGATCCGGTTGTCGTTGCCAAGGGGCCCAGATTGATGCGTGTGAAACCTCCACTCGCGGTTATGACACCGTTCGGGAGCAAGTGGCTTCGTTCCACTTGGTTTCTGAGGAACGGGTCATGGCTCAAGGTCGAGGATAGGGTTGACCCTGGGTTGCAGTGTGTGCGGATTGATGGATGGGTTGAACGCGCAGTTTGGCAGTTTCATCCCGTACCGGTTGCTGTACCGGCGCGGGAGCGATCTCCACGACCACGACCAATTCACGTCGGGTCCGGGGATGTTGACATGCAGTCCGTGCTGGCCGCATTCGTTGAAGAACTGTCGAACGAGCGCATAGAATTAAAGTGTGTCAACGACCTTGCTTTGGAAACTTTGCTCCGGTTGAAGCTGCTTATGCGTTGTCTGCATATCAATCACGAGCAGCTTGTCCCTGGTCGTTGTTTTGTTCCGTATCGCATTGCGGTGAAGCACAAACCACAGTTAGCGCCGGGTATTGAACTCGCGATGGTTAAACATGACGGTGGTGTGCTTCGCGCTCCTGTGCATGTCTCGCTTCCTGGTATGAGAACTCGCACAGTCGTCACTCTTTACAGTGTTGACTTGGCTCGGCCCATCGTGCTGATGGCATGTTCCGAACCACGTAACTGGTTCACTGCTCTTGCCCGCCGTGACGGGCCGCAGGTTGTCACCATAACTTGGTTGATGACTTACTGAGCGAGTACGGGGGGAGAATCGCCAGACATGTGCTTACCAAACCTTCCGATTTGTTGTTCTTCGCCGGGCCTTGCACGGGGGGATCATCATGGGCACGCCTCAACAAGACTCGCGGAATTGACACCGCAGAGAAAATCGAGGCCAAACAAAGGGAATTTTGGAGATTGTTTGAACGGTTCGTTGAAATCAAAAGGCATGCCATGACAAAACGAGCTGCGATTTTGTTTGAGTTGCCTGGAAGTTGCGATTATTGGAAGGACGAGAGACTGCATGAGGTTGTTCATGATGGCACTAGTCACGAGTTTGATGGATGTCGCTATGGCTTGAAGCAAAGGTACGCCAAGAGACCCATGCCAATCAAGAAACCATGGAGAGTTGTTTCATGGAACTTTGACCTTGGTAGCTCGTTGTCTAAGAAATGCAATGGAAACCATGAGCATGGACCTTGTGCCGGTCGTGAAACCAAAGAAACCCAGTTGTACACGTCGTTAATTGTGGGTGTGATCCTTCGCCGTTTTCGTGCTCGAGCAAAGTGCCTCCAGCCGGCACCATTGAAACTCGCTCTTGCTTGCATTACGCGAGGGAGATCGCGGAAGCATCAAGCTACTGCGTGTGAAATTTGCACCACCCCATCTGTGCCACCGAGGTGCTGGGTTAGTCCCGAACCTCAGGTGCCTACGGGGAGCTGGGTCAGTCCCGAACCCCAGAGGAGTTGGACCTGTTCATCACCTCAATCAGAAACTGGGCTCGTATTGGGACAATTCCGTGGCTTTATTTGCAGCTGCTTATTTTGGGTTTTCCTGGTTCTGGAGAATATCACCAAGATGACTGCCAATACGACCGTCGTCAATGCGAATGAGTTCTTCTGCGTGCCTGTTGGGAAATCCAGACAAGCGGCGATATTCTTGGGGAACTTAGTGAAGAACGCCATCGAGGAGGGCAAGAGAATACCCAAGAGGATGGAGATGGGCAGCGACCTGGGCATGTGCATAAAGTGGATCGAGGACATCGGCGTCCCTGCTATCTATGCCTACTCAGCGTATTATTCTGCCAAATGCCGCGGGATGATGAAAGGTGAAGGGCAGTCCATGAGGGTTGCATTAGAGTTCATCAGCAAAGTTTTCGGACAACTGTCCGCCGACGAATGTATGCTTGGGTGGAGGGAATTCTGCAGCAAGGGGAAGAAGATCGTGGCGGCGCTGAACCAACTTTGCGGTGAGGCATCGCTGCTAGCGAAGAACCCTGAATTGCTCAACGTCACCAAGTACTGCATAGAAGGGGGAGATATGCTGAGATCAATCACAGACATCTGGGATCTCGCATCAGGTGTGGCCGAAGACAACGAGGAACGGTCGTTCAAAGCTGCATTCCACCAGGATACCCAGGTCGGGGAGGTATACAAAGAGTTCATCAGCGATGAGCCAACCAGAGCCTCGTCGTCGAGAAGGTGGAGGAGCTCCGAGGAGTTCCAGACGACTGCAGAGTTTGAGAGGCACGATCGGAGAATATCGAAGTTCAGAGATTGAAGCTGGGGGAAAGTATTCACGTTGAGCGTGATCAAGGCCCCCAAGATCGACTTCTACGGTCGTGGCGCAAAGGACGACTATCAGAAGAACTGGGACCTTGGATTGATCTACCAGAATGAGCTGCATGCATCGATGAAGAACCTCGCGTATGCGCTGAGAAGAGATGAAAATGCCAGCCAGCACAATCTCTTGCGCTGGATGATCTGTGGGTCAACCCCCAGTGACATCTCTGACGCGTGCGTCGGGGCGATCAACTCGCTCATGTGCGTCTCCTTCATCATGAGGAGGTTGCAGCCATTGCTCGGTGAAAGGCACGCTAGGGATCAGTCGTATACAGCTTATTTCCGTCCTGACAAGAAAGAGCTGAACGAACTCTATCGAGAGGTCGAGTTCGCCAGGAACTTCCTGTGGTGCATCGACATGATCTACGAGTCAAAGCTGCCTGCGATGAACATCAACTCCATCAGTTTGGCACCACACGCGGCTGACAGGGCCGCTGAGAACCAAGATCGGCGCAAGTGGGTAAGCTGGCTGAAGGAGATCGAAAAGAAAGCCGAGAAGGACGTCATGATCGAATTCTACCAGGATAACTACTGCACCATGCACGAAGTCGAGAGGGAACTGGAGAAGTATCCCGAGGACTTTGTGATCGGAGAGGAGCCGACGTGGTGGGTGATGGGCTCATCGAAGACGGAGCCGCCGCAGAAGACGGAGCGACAGCAGAAGTCAGCGTCAAGCTCCGGGCAAAGGAGCCAAACCTCTGGTGGGCCAGTCCCCCAGCAGGGAGCTTCAAGTGGGGGGTCGCATGCTCGCGATGCCGTCAAGATCGACAACGAGATCATCGACTCCATTTTCCGCATGAACTCCGGTGGTGATGACGACAGATGGACAATCATCAACCCAACTGCTGGACATGACACCTACACTTCATTCGAAGGGGGTATTACTTTGAGCGGCGCGACTGTCAATGTGAAGTTCAACATAGACAACAACACAGGGTACCCAATCATACAAACTGTATTTGGGCCGTGTCTTGCAGAAGGTAAGAGCGCAACATATTGGGAGTGTATGCTGAGATGCCTGACCTCTTCGCTATTGCACTTCGAGGAGAAGACCAGCGCGGAGAAGATTATCCTATCCTATGTTGGGAAGGGGTGTTAAAACCCTCTAGGCCCCGTGCCTAAATTGGGAAGCTGTTCTGAGGTCTGTGTTGGTGTTGCTTTCCAAGTTCCATTGATCGCCATTTGGCTCAAGACACAATTGAGGTTCAAGATCTGATGTGTAGCCGCATTCATACGTGATCGGCATTGAGAGCGGAAAACATTTCGCTTGCGCTGCATTTGTCAGGACCACTGTTGTAACTATCATTCCTTCCCCCTTACAAAGTTTACACGGGTTCGGCTATAACGGCATCGTCCGTATACACCTTTCCACGTGGTTGGTATTACAGCTGGAGGGTTCGGCGCATAGCGTCCCACGGGGCGTCACCTTGCCGTCTCTTGACAGGTTATCAGCCGTAACTACAAGCTCTACACTGGACAGAGAGACAGCTGGTTTATTGCGGGTACAGGGACAATAAAGGAACGATAACCTACACAGTACAATGGCATCTTCAGCGAGCCCAAGTACTGCAACTTTTGGGACCAGCAGCTCAGAGGGATCAAATGGATTGATGGCTCTTCCTGCGGTGATGGACATGATCGCAGATTCACAGGATGAACCTGGGAGCGGAGGTTCCGCGCTATTCAGCGACATATCCACTCCCACAAGATCATGGAAGCAGATCGATGTTCATCAGGAGTCGAAACAAAGAGAATCCCCACCGAGAAGATCATCATCTTCGCCTGCGACACCACGGACGTCGCAGAAGGGCGTGAGATCGACATCGAAGGGTGGGAGGTCAAAATCACCCACCAGTGCGGAGTTTCGCGCCGCGATCAAGGAAAAGAACAAGATGGAGGTGGAGATCGGGGAATACCAGAAGACGCTTGATGAGATGTCGGCAGCAATGGCTAATCTTCATCAAGAAGACTATGGAAGCACCATCCGGATCCAGGAGCTGGAAAGACGATGCGAGATTGCCGGCAAGCAGTCGGGACATCTAGTGAGTCACCACCAACACCACATGGCTGAGGCATGGCGCAAGTTTGAGGAAGAAGCCCAACAGATGCGCAAGGTGGAAATGAACGCATTTCAGTACGGGGAGAAGAAAGACATGGAGTCGAATATTATAATGCAACAGATGAGACAAGCTGAAGGAACTATCATGGAGCAGAAGCGGGAGATTGCAGTGATGAAATCCTACATGGCAAGCGAGAAGTCGGCCGCGCAGGAGTCAGCTATACGTGCAAATCAGATACACCGTGAAGCTTCACAGCAGATATCAGTTTATCAGCAACAAATCAGAGGCATCGAATCATCTACATCTATCGAGAAGTTCAACGAGGAGGAGATGGTCCAAAGTCTGAAATCACAGTTGGAACACGCACTTGTCAAGCGCCCCGAGACGTACTCTATGGAGGACTCCAGGGAACAGCTGATGGCGAGACTGAATGATGTTACAGTATTCGCGGAACAAGAATCAAAGAGAGCAGATTGCTTGCTTCGTGAGAAGGAAGAGATCGTCAAACAGTATGAATCCGACGTGTCGATGAAGGACCAGATGATTGCTGTCGAAGGCGGTCATCGTCAAGATGCGATCTTGGAGTTAGCCCAGGTCAAAGAGGCAAAGCAAGAAGAACGGTGCACGATGGACGAGAAATCGAAGGAGGCTGAGTACTGGAGATTGACAGCTAAGGGGGTGTACGATGAGTACCTTGAGGAGATGCATGAACTTCAGGGACAACTGAAGGAAAGGGAGGCGACGCTCAAGCAAGAAGAGAGTTTTGTTCGTCAACTCGATGCCGACAACGAGGAACTGCGTGCACACAAGAAGCTGGAGACACAGGAAGCCTTCGGCAGCAAAGATGGACATCGTGAACGAGCAGTAGTGAAACGCGCTGAGGGAGGATCCCAAGCTAATTCAAATAGGGTAGACAAGAAGGTGGCTGGGTTAGTCCCGTCATCGTCTTCGAATCTGAACCCTAATTCGTCACTAATGCCAGGTTCGATTCTTTTTCCGTCTTTCGGTGATCCAATGATCGATGTACACCTATCCCAGATGCAAGGGGTTGTTGGGCATGTCCCACAATCCACTACTACGACTGGTGGTGGTGATGGAGGGGGAAACAACGGTACTACGCCCCCATTGGATTACGGTGGATTCTCGCCTAATGGAAATAGGCAGGGAGCAAATCGACGTCAGTTGAGCCTCACAGGTGGCGGAGGAGGACCTCCGGATGACCCACCCGACGATGAAGACGGGGACGACGACGACGAAGAGGACGAAGAAGACGAGGAAGAAGAAGAGGAAGAAGATGACAATCGGACACGGAGGAGACGAAGAAGATCGAGAGATGATCGGGAGATCAAGAACGATAGACCGAGGATCTCGAGGAAAGAGGCTGAGAGGGTATCCATTCCGGCTTGGCCAAAGATCCACCAACTTGATAACTGGAAGATGCAACTGTTGATGAATGTTCTGAGCGCATGTGCAGATCCAGATACCGATACATGGACGAAATGGTTGGAACAGGCTCTTGGGTTGAACCCAGACCTGAATGCGCTTAGCGATTCAGGTGGCAACAGATTTGCTACGATAGATATTAAGATGGCCATGGGCATGCAGAACATGTTGAAACAAGCTCCTGACGAAGCCAAGGACGTGTACCTCGACGCAACGCGGCACTCGGAACTACGACATCAACAAGGGGTGATCGTGAAGGGACGAGAGCTGGTGGCATTGGTTATGCAATCATTCAGAACATCCGATAGAACGGATCTTGTCTACCACATCGAGCACCTATTCAACCTTGACTTTCCTGGAGACAAGAACTTGGTTATGTTCAGGAACAAATGGTATGATTTGCTGCTGAAGATGAGGAGCGAGGACAGACCCAGTAAATGGCTCTCAGAGATATCCTTTACAGGAAGATCAAAGGGAGCAAGAAGATGGAATTCGGCCTCAATGCCTACCATAGACTACCGGACAAGCATCCTCAGAAGACGTATGAATTCTTATTGGCGTTGATCGACCATCAGATCAAGGCGGATCGGGAGGACCTGATGCTTGACATGAAGGAGAGATCGGTCAAGTCGATGATGAAGTCAGGCGGCAAAGGATGCGGCTCCAGCCACTGGCAAACAGGAGAACCAGGGTGGCAAGGGCAGAAAGGGGAAACCCGGAGGACCTGATGCTGCTCCTGTACTCCCAAAAGCCAAGGCAAAGGGCCACGCTGGCAAGAACGGCAAGTCCGACGGTGCCAGCGACAGAGGCAAGAGTCCGGGCGGAGGCAAAGATAACCCCTGTTGGTATCACTTCAAATCGGCGAAGGGATGCGTGAAAGGGAATGAATGCACATTTTCCCACAGCAAGAAGACGGAGCACAAGCTGGAGAACATGCCCAAGGGGAAAGGAAAGGGTAAGTCCAAATCCAGGTCGTCGTCACCAAAGAGGGAGGATGGAGCATGCTTCGCGTTTCAGAAGGGGAAGTGCGACAGGGGGAGCGCTTGCAAGTACAGGCACGAGCTCATCAAGAACAATTCAGCTCCGGCAACGTCAAGCGACAAGGCGCAAGCCAAGTCGAAGGCTGCCGCCAAGGCCGCAGCACCAGCTATTGCAAGGAGGGCCATCGCAATGCCTGCGATAGTCCTGAAGCAATCGGCTCCTGCGGGAAAGGTCAGCTTCAAGAAGGACGTTGACCAGGTCGAACCGGATGAAGCCGAGACTGTATACCACGAACATGATGATGACGCGATGAGCGAATCGTCGAGATGGTCTGGCGAGTCCGAGATCCCCGAGAAAATGGTATGGTTCAAAGAAGTACTCGACGTCGACGAGAATGGAGAGATCACCTACCTCGAAGACGAGAGAAGGCAATGGGAACGAAAAGGGGAATGGTACGGTTATGAGGACAATGAGAATGAGCCTTATCAATATGTATACGTTGACGAGAAGAAGTTCAAAAGCAGTGATCATCGAGAATTATCAGCCTATCAAGTCCAACGATCGTTGATAAGGGCGAAAATACTGAGAGAGGTGGTGGATGATATATACAAGAAGCACTACTTCCCGGTGACCAAGGAGAGCAGCATAATGTTCGAATACGATCAGAGCAAGGACGAAATCAGGGAATCGGCTGTTGACTGGAAGAAGCAGCACGGTTTGCCGAAGAACGTCTTCGCCATGTCAACGTGCATCAGCAAGCGGGTGAAATGGTTGATGGACACCGGATGTGGTCATGATCTCATCGGACGAGCCAAGGCGAAGAGCCTGGGCGTCGACATCGTGAAAGATGATGACGAGATCGTATTCCAGACCGCGAATGGTTCCACATCTACGTCCGATGTGGCCAAGATAGTCGTGGAAGAATTGGACGAGACTGTCGAGCCACACGTATTAGATGAGACACCCACAGTATTGTCAGTGGGGAGGAGATGCATGAAAATGGGCTATGCATTTCACTGGATGCCTGGTAAACTACCTTTCATGGTTACACCAAAGCAGGGATTCGTGCACTTGCAGGTCAAGGACGACATCCCATACCTCGTGAGTGATGGTAAGCTTCGGAGTAACAGGCATCGCCCTACGATAGACGATCTCAAAGAGCACTTTTCGGATGTACTGGCGATGGTAACGAACGATGAGGCAGATCAGGGAGGTGACGATGACAACGAAGTCACACCCGCCGCTGTCGGTGAGTCCGCAGAGGCCGAGGGCGAACACCATGATGGGGCATTCGACTTCGGGCCACCCGGAGGAGCCGGTCCGGTACGTCCGCCTCCCGTAGCTGAGGAAATACCTGTAGATGTTGGGTCAGTCCCACATCGACATGGTGATGCCGATGCTCACGAAGAAGTGGTTGATGAAGATGATCCAGATGCCGGAATCGAAGTTGATGTGTACGAAGGATCATCAATAAAGAGAAAAGTGGGGGTCCTCAAGAAGGACGCCAACTCCATCGCTCATTTGCTTACTCACAGGTACCGAAATCCTTTCTGCGAATCATGCGTCAAGGCAAAGATGAGACACTTCAGATCGCGAACGGGAGCCTTCAAGAGGGAGGTAAAGACGTTCGGAGACCTGGTGACGTTCGACTTCGTGACGGCATCAGGAGATCACGAAGTGGAAGGCAGGTATGCGCTCATCATCCGGGACATATATACCGGAATTATCATGGCCTATCCAACCGCGAGAAGAGACACTGACTCCGTCGTCAGGGCCATCAAGCACTTCTGCGGGAGGAGGAAAATCAAGCAGGTGTATTCGGATGATGGCCCAGAACTGATCAATGCGTGCGTGGAGCTGAAGCTGAACCACGACCTATCGCTGCCTGGACGACCGCAGAATAATTCCCTTGCTGAAAGAACAAATCAATTCATCATTGACCAGACTTCGGCTTGTCTTGTACATGCCGGTCTACCCACGTGTTACTGGGTGCAGGCCATCACCACTCTGTGCCATCTCATGAACATCGAAGAGGTGAATGGATCGAGTGCATGGATGAGGCTGCATGGCGAGGAGTTCAAGGGCGAGAAGATACCTTTTGGTGCGCTAGTAGACTTCAAGCCGAGTGAAGCACGAGGGGGGAAGAGGGAGAAGTTCGAGCCGAGAGGGGAAACTGGTATATTTGCTGGATATGTGTTGAGCACCGGGATGCATTGGGCAAACAAGTATCGTGCTTGGGCACTCACCGCATTTGCGGGTGCAGAGCTGAACATCAAGAAGGCAAAGGTTCCACCTCGGTTGAGAATGCCACACCAGACGGAGAGGATGATCCTAAAATCTCCTCTGACATTCCCAATACAACAGAAGTACAAGGTTGCCAACGAGACCTTGGAAGGGATAGAGATGTCTGTCGATGCAATCGGTCTGGATGCGCGTGACCGCCTGATCGAAGATGAGGACTACGAGCCTGAAGTGTTGCAGAGTGACGAGAAGCGACTGCTTGACGATGAGGTCGATCAGATCGCTGGTCTACTGCTTGACGATGGCCCGGAGGTACTTGTCGGAGGTCGGGGGGATCATGCAGGAGAGGAAGACGCTAGACCAAGCTCATCAAAAGGGAAAGGAGATGGACATGCCAAGAGCGACGAGAAGGTCACGAAGTCCGACCTTCCACACGTGTCAGTTGGACTACCTGGGGATGGCATCACGTACGTCAACGATGATGGCAAGGAGGTTAAGATCGACAAAGCCGGAAGACCGTATCCCGTCGGGAAGGATGGATTCAGGCTAATGAAGACGTCGAGACCTCCAGAGTACACCCCTGAAGAATGGAAGATGATGAGTAAATACTACACCAAGGAAGAAAAGGCCGAGGTGAAGGGCGGTGGCAAAAAGAAGGAAGAAGATCCCAAGAGTAAAGAATCTGAGATTTCTGCGCCGGCAGAGGCACGGACATTGCAGATGCCCGGTGGTAAGAGAATTCGAGCAATGCTTCGAAACCGCTGGGGTGGAGTAGAATGGCAGTACAATTGGGGGTTGCGGAAGAACATATCAAAGATCAAGAACCCAATGGATGGGAAGCACTTGGCTGAACTTGAATGGGTCAGGATTGTTGTTAATCCTGTCGACGGAGTGGTTGTTCTCATGGATTCCAAGCAGTCCCAAGACGTCTTGAGACGAAACGTTCAGCTTGAGAAAGAATTTGAGTGTCTGGTAGTAATTTATGCCTGGAAGTTCAAGTCTGAGGAGCGGTCAAAGTCGACTCCAAACTGGACGAAGGCAGTTGCATCAGTCATGGAGAGTCATAATGACGAAGCTGAGACGACATCGGGGACAGATCCAACGGTCGACGAATCGACGGATCTTACCTGGTATGAATGGGAGGAGTCCGCTGAGGTAGTTTCTGGAAAAGTGCCACTCGCGATGCCTGCGATAGGCGAAGACGGTGAAGCCAAGAAGTACCCATCGATGCCGTGCGTGACTTCTGAGCGAATACAGCACAGAGAGAAAGCTGTGAAAGTTGTACGATTCTTCGACGCTTTAGTATCCAGGCCGGTCGGCCGGAAAGAGATGTTGACCAACCCTGATGCGTTGGCATCGATGAAGAAAGAATGGTCGGGATTAATCGACCAGGGCGTCTTCGATCTTGGCGCGGTGCGTGAATATGACGCTGTAGCCAAGGAGGCAAAAGCTAAAGGGGAAGAGATACACATGGCTCGCGCACATGGCATTTGCGTTGAAAAGCACTCACAGTTGCCTGTTGGTGATCCTAAGAGGAAGTTCAAGGGTAGAGGCGTGCTGCTGGGGAACCAAGTGAAGAACCAAAGTTTTGAGGCTGCGATGTTTCAAGATTTGGGGAACTCTCCTGCTTCATTCGAAGCCTCGCGTTGGGCGGATTTTTTGGGTTGTCATGATGGCTGGGATGTGCAGATGGCCGACGCTGTTCAAGCGTATATACAGGCCACCTTGAGAGGCACGCCGTGTTGGATTGAATTGCCACCGGAGGCTGTGCCAAGTGAATGCAAATGGGATAAGTACAGAAGACCAGTCGTCCCGTTGAGGAAGGCGCTGTACGGACACCCAGATGCGGGAACATTTGGGAGCAGCACTGCGATGAGTCGGTGCGTGCCGTTGGTTTTGAACCCATCGGCGAAGAATGGCCTTCAGTGTACATTCATGAAAAGCTCCAGCTTGTTCTGGTTGTGTATGTCGACGACTTCAAAATGGCAGGGCCGCAGAAGAACCTTGCCCAAGGGTGGAGCATGTTGCGTACACGTTTGAAGATCGAGCCCGAGACTGGACTTGACATGTACCTTGGTTGTAATCAAAGCAAGGGGAACGTCACTCTCGGGAACGGACACCGGGTAACAACGGTGACCTATGACATGGAACAGTTCCTACGTTCCTGTGTCGACCGCTATCTTGAGGTGGCGGGCGACGTGAAGTTGAATAAGGTTGTCACTCCTGAGTTGCATGAAGAAACAAAGAATCACGTCTCGCGGAAGCCTGCCAGAGAGGGGCCGTCAGTCGTGTGCAATTGGTGTAACAATCTTGTGCCCACCGACGGTTCTGCCACAGTGCCGGACCAACGGGGAGGGACTCCTGAGTTGGCCATGAAGGAGCCCGTGCGTGGACACCTTGCTCCGCATGCCGCTAGCGTACTAATGAAGTTGCTGTACGGTGCGCGGATTGCTCGCTTCGATTTGTTGCGGCAAGTGAATCGCCTAGCACGGAATGTGCACAGGTGGACCGACTCCGATGATCGGGGTTTGCATCATTTGATGTGCTATGTGCATCATACTAAACATTGGCGCATGGTCGGTTGGGTTGGAGACCCTATGGATGATGTGCACTTGGCCTTGTATGCGGACGCTGACTTTGCGGGATGCGTTGACTCGCTACGTTCCACCTCTGGTGGACACTTGAATATACAAGGGCCTAATACCCGGTTTCCGTTGTCTGGCAGCTCTAAAAGACAGGGTTGTGTGAGTCATTCCACTCCCGAGGCCGAAACAGTTGCGGCCGATGTTGCCATGAGATCGATGGGTATGCCTGCTCTAAAGTTGTTAGAGCGGATTCTCAAGAAGTCACCGAACTTTGTGTTCTATGACGATAACAAGGCTATGATCGGTGTTGTGCGATCGGGGAGAAACCCCACGATGCGCCACCTTGAGAGAAGCCATGGTGTTAGCATTTCGTGGATGCATGAGATGTTCACACGTGATTACATGTACTTGGCGTATGAAGTCACCGACAGGATGGCGGCTGACATATACACCAAGGCGTTCAATGATGGGCGCAAATGGAAACATGCATGTTTGCAGATCGGTCTACTTGACCCGAGCTTGCTGTCTGACCCGGATACCCTCAAGGCGCTCACACCTACGTGTGATCCCATAAAAGGGACCATGCAGACTGCTTCGGGGACAGTTGACGGAGTTCCAACATTTCCGTACACACACATTCCGATCATGCCCCCAGACCTGTGGTGGTCTGGATTAACATCTAAAGAGGGATTGCATGAGCATGAAGGACATGATCCGGTTGTTGTTGCCAAGGGGCCCAGATTGATGCGTGTGAAACCTCCACTTGCGGTTATGACACCGTTCGGGAGCAAGTGGCTTCGTTCCACTTGGTTTCTGAAGAACGGGTCATGGCTCAAGGTCGAGGATAGAGTTGACCCAGGGCTGCAATGTGTGCGGATTGATGGATGGGTTGAACGCGCAGTTTGGCAGTTTCATCCCGTACCGGTTGCTGTACCGGCGCGGGAACGACCTCCACGACCACGACCAATTCACGTCGGGTCCGGGGATGTTGACATGCAGTCCGTGCTGGCCGCATTCGTTGAAGAACTGTCGAACGAGCGCATAGAATTAAAATGTGTCAACGACCTTGCTTTGGAAACTTTGCTCCGATTGAAGTTGCTTATGCGTTGTCTGCATATCAATCACGAGCAGCTTGTCCCTGGTCGTTGTTTTGTTCCGTATCGCATTGCGGTGAAGCACAAACCACAGTTAGCGCCGGGTATTGAACTCGCGATGGTTAAACATGACGGTGGTGTGCTTCGCGCTCCTGTGCATGTCTCGCTTCCTGGTATGAGAACTCGCACAGTCGTCACTCTTTACAGTGTTGACTTGGCTCGGCCCATTGTGCTGATGGCATGTTCCGAACCGCGTAACTGGTTCACTGCCCTTGCCCGCCATAACGGGCCGCAGGTCGTCACCATAACTCTGGTTGATGACTTACTGAGCGAGTACGGGGGGAGAATCGCCAGACATGTGCTAACTAAACCTTCCGATTTGTTGTTCTTCGCCGGGCCTTGCACGGGGGGATCATCATGGGCACGCCTCAACAAGACTCGCGGAATTGACACCGCAGAGAAAATCGAGGCCAAACAAAGGGAATTTTGGAGATTGTTTGAACGGTTCGTTGAAATCAAACGGCATGCCATGACAAAACGAGCTGCGATTTTGTTTGAGTTGCCTGGAAGTTGCGATTATTGGAAAGACGAGAGACTGCATGAGGTTGTTCACGAAAGGATTGATGGCGCCAAGAAACCCATGCCAATCAAGAAACCTTGGAGAGTTGTTTCATGGAACTTTGATCTTGGTAGCTCGTTGTCTAAGAAATGCAATGGAAACCATGAGCATGGACCTTGTGCCGGTCGTGAAACCAAAGAAACCCAGTTGTACACGTCGATAATTGTGGGTGTGATCCTTCGCCG
Organism: Effrenium voratum; assembly: GCA_963377175.1. Taxonomy (NCBI): domain Eukaryota; class Dinophyceae; order Suessiales; family Symbiodiniaceae; genus Effrenium; species Effrenium voratum. The sequence goes on from CAUJNA010000460.1 coordinate 67,052, forward strand.
TTTTCATGCTCGAGCAAAGTGCCTCAAGCCGGCACCATTGAAACTCGCTCTTGCTTGCATTGCGCGAGGGAGATCGCGGAAGCATCAAGCTACTGCGTGTGAAAGTTACACCACCCCAACTGCGTTACCGAGGTGCTGGGTTAGTCCCGAACCTCTGGTGCCTGCGGGGAGCTGGGTCAGTCCCGAACCCCAAGTTTCGAAGAGGAGTTGGGCTTGTTCATCACCTCAATCAGAAACTGGATTCGTGTTGGGACAATTCCGTGGCTTTATTTACAGCTGCCTATTCTGGGTTTTCCTGGTTCTGGAGAATATCATCAAGATGACTGCCAATCCGACCGTCGTCAACACGAATGAATTCTTCTGCGTGCCTGTCGGGAAATCCAGACAAGCGGCGATATTCTTGGGGAACTTAGTGAAGAACGCCATCGAGGAAGGCAAGAGGATACCCAAGAGGATGGAAATGGGCAGCGACCTGGGCATGTGCGTAAAGTGGATCGAGGAAATCGGTGTCCCTGCTATTTATGCCTACTCAGCGTATTATTCTGCCAAAGGCCGCGGGATGATGAAAGGTGAAGGGCAGTCTATGAGGGTTGCCTTAGAGTTCATCAGCAAAGTCTTCGGACAGCTTTCTGCCGACGAATGTATGCTTGGATGGAGGGAATTTTGCAGCAAGGGAAAGAAGATTGTGTCGGCGCTGAACCAACTTTGCGGTGAGGCATCGATGCTAGCGAAGAACCCCGAGTTGCTCGACGTAACCAAGTATTGCATAGAAGGGGCGGATATGTTGAGATCAATTGCGAACATCTGGGATCTCGCATTGGGCGTGGCCGAAGACAACGATGAACGGTCGTTCAAAGCTGCATTCCACCAGGACACCCCGGTCGGGGAGGTATACAAAGAGTTCATCAGTGACGAGTCGACGAGGGCATCGTCATCGAGAAGGTGGAGGAGCTCCGAGGAGTTCCAGACGACTGCAGAGTTTGAGAGGCACGATCGGAGAATATCGAAATTCAGAGATCGAAACTGGGGGAAAGTATTCACGTTGAGATCAAGGCCCCCAAGATCGACTCCTACGGTCGTGGTGCCAAGGACGACTATCAGAAGAATTGGGACCTTGGGTTGGTCTACCAGAATGAGCTGCATGCATCGATGAAGAACCTCGCGTATGCGCTGAGGAGGGATGAGAATGCCAGCCAGCGCAATCTCCTGCGCTGGATGATCTGTGGGTCAACCCCCAGTGACATCTCTGACGCGTGCATCGGGGCGATCAACTCGCTCATGTGCGTTTCCTTCATCATGAGGAGGCTGCAGCCATTGCTCGGAGAAAAGAACGCCAAAGATCAGTCGTACACAGCTTATTTCCGTCCGGACAAGAGAGAGCTGAACGAACTCTACCGGGAGATTGAGATCGCCAGGAACTTCCTGTGGTGCATCGACATGATCTACGAGTCAAAGCTGCCTGCGATGAACATCAACTCCATCAGTTTGGCACCGCACGCGGCTGACAGGGCCGCTGAGAACCAAGATCGGCGCAAATGGGTGAGCTGGTTGAAGGAGATCGAGAAGAAAGCCGAGAAGGATGTCATGATCGAATTCTACCAGAACAACTACTGCACGATGCACGAAGTCGAGAGGGAACTGGAGAAGTATCCCGAGGATTTTGTGATTGGGGAGGAGCCGGCGTGGTGGGTGATGGGATCATCGAAGACGGAGCCACCACGGAAGACGGAGCGACAGCAGAAGTCAGCGTCGAGCTCCGGGCAAAGGAGCCAAACCTCTGGTGGGTCAGTCCCCCAGCAGGGAGCTTCAAGTGGGGGGTCGCATGCTAGCGATGCTGTCAAGATCGACAACGAGATCATCAACTCCATTTTCCGCATGAACTCCGGTGGAGATGACGACAGGTGGGTAATCATCAATCCAACTGCTGGACATGATACCTACACTTCATTCGAAGGGGGTATTACTTTGAGCGGCGCGACTGTCAATGTGAAGTTCAACATAGACAACAATACGGGGTACCCGATCATACAAACTGTATTTGGGCCGTGTCTTGCAGAAGGTAAGAACGCAACATACTGGGAGTGTATGCTGAGATGCCTGACCTCTTCGCTATTGCACTTCGAGGAGAAGACCAGCGCGGAGAAGATTATTCTTTCCTATGTTGGAAAGGGGAACGCGGCATGGCTACAGCTATATGCTTTCTTGTGTGCCCAAACAGGATGCTTGTTTACTGGACGCCTTCCGGGCGCCAAAGCCATCAACGCGTTGATCCAGGCGGAGATGAACCCGGACAACGCACCTGGACAGTTGAACCGGATTATCAAGAGGCAGAAGAGGAGCCCCATTGGTGAGGCAACGATTCGCGACATGATGATCCAGAAGAAGAGCTTCTTGGTCCTGGACTGGCCCCTGAGGGCCGTCAACTCAAAAGGGAGCACGAAGACCTTCCAGATGATGGTCAACGAACAGGGGTGGACAAATATTGAAGAGAGATCATACTATGGGTCGAGTGAGCAAGTCTCCTCGCCCAATGACACATTGAGTATTATCTCCAGATTGCAGAAACTGGATAAGCTCATCATCGAACGACGGAGGCGAGACATGGATGACTCACCTGTGTCGGTGCACATTTGGATGTCGCTCTATGATTGGGTGTGCATGAGAGGGTGTGGGTGGCAGGTGACCGCCAATCCCATCATCGACTCCCTGCAAAAGGCGGTATCTGACCTCGTCAACACGTGCAAGGGCCTGGTCGTGGTGTGCGTGAATCGTGATGTTGCTTTCCATGGAGGAAGAGGGGACTTGGGGACGATCGCCAACAAGGTCAGCGAGATCTGCAAGGCGGCAGGCGCGCTGGTGACCGAGAACGATCGCCTGTGGCGCGTGGTCCATGCGCTCACAGGAAAGAACTACAAGATCCCTGGGAGCTCGAACCTGCAACATTTCCTCCTGAAGCGATTGCTGGTGGAGAAATCCATCGATGTGGTCGCACCAAGCAACGCGTTTGTGCGTGAGCTGGAGGAGACGTGCATAAACGAGCCCGACCTTCGATTCAACATCCCGAAGAACATGGAGGAGTCGAAGGTGAAGTTTGAGTACAAGCCGACCTTCACTGCGCAATCAAAGAGAAAACAAGAACAGCAAGATGAAGGACACGGCGAACAAGATGCGTTTGGGAAAGCCGATGTCGGTGATCAACGTCTTCGATGGTATTTGGTCACGGAGCTCAGCAAGTTTATCTGTGAACTTTGCGCTAGAGAGATGCAGGTGAGCAAGTCGAAGGTGCTCGGACCAAACTCGAAGTTCAATCCCACTTCTTGCGTGAACTGTTGCGCGAACTGGAATGCGGACACGAACGGTATTGCGAGGTCTATCGAAGGGAAGAAGCTGTACACGCGCCTCTTCGCGGAATGCGTGGTTGCAATCCCTGACCTTCAAAACCTCATGGTGGACGTCAACAACATCCAGGCCATGATCACGATTATACGGGAGCTCGCGTATTCTAAACTGAAGAAGGAGCTCTCCCACGTGGGCTTCGTGAGCATGACAGTGGATCAAGCAGCACAGTTCTACAACAACGGTCACGGGAAGCAATTGTGTGCATCCCGGGATGTGATCGTGTGCAAGAATTCCGAGGGAGTCGAGGAGAGAATGTCCATCTTCATGATAGACAAGGATCTCGGCAACGTGGCCTATTCCTCCTGGATCAAGAGCGTGCTCGACCAAGGGACGATGTATGAACTCCTGGGACAAACCTCAAACGAGGAATCCTTGGGAGACGTCGTCGAGATGGTATTGGGGTTCTTTGAGGTGATGTCGTACTTTCAGCACGAACTGCCACTGTGGAAGGATGTGTGGAAGATCAAGAGGGAGTTCGAGCAGTCAATCGTACGACACCTCGCCGGGAACGTGACCCACACGACGGGCCAGAACCGAAAGCGGAACAAACCTTCCGCGCAACTCGGGGCGCCCACGAAAGAAGTGCTGGACATCATGAACAAGGCTAAGCCCAGACACCCGCGATCCCTGATAACCGAGCCTGCTGCCCAAGGGTCCAAGAGAAAGGCAACGGAGGGCGAAGGTGACGGTCTTGGTCAAGCACCAGACCCGAGCCGAAGCTCTCAGCCCAACGCTGAGAAGGAAGAAAAGAAGCAGCGAGTGATCGACGGGCGGAGAGCGGCGCTAGGATTCCTGGAGTCAATGGAGAAGTGCATGGGAGAAATGGGAATCTGCAAGAAGTGCGCGAACCTGGCCCACGACGGCGACTGCAAAGACATTGAGGAGGCTGCTGGGAACGAGAAAGCGATGAAGATGCTCCGTAAGCTACTCAGCAGTGATCCCGTGTCATCGGATGAAGATATGGGTGATACGGAGGAACCGCCCTCATCAACGTCCAAAGAAAGAAAGAGAGGAGGACAAGCAGGGAAAGAAACACTTGAGATGTATAGCTATACCATCAACCTGGTGGAGATGGCTGACACGGCTGAGGGAGGAGAGCTACAATGTGGTGGCGTGGACCTCACCTACAACCCGTGTGGGGACAACAGGACATTCAAGAAGACGCTTGAGATGGGATGTGACACCATCCCGTGCTACATCCCGAAGTATGGCGATGTGAGTGAAGTGCACTTGCCATGGGCGTATGCGTCCATCGTTGACCCCAGATACTTTCCCAAAGGTGCCATCCTTGAGCAGGTGGATGTGATGCAGCTTGGCAAGAGTGTCAATTTCTGCGTTGCTCCTTTTGACGGTGCTCCACTATGCAGGATTGGCGATGATCGCTCGGTATTTGCTACGAAAGACCAAGCAAACCAGCTATCTCATGACCTATGCCGAGTCCTTCGACACAAGATCGGCAGTTGCCGAGGAAGTGCTTTCAGGTGCGACGAAGGTGGATGGGTCGACATTGATGCAGTCATTGACGACCGGAACAACGACATATTCCCACCAAACACCCCGAGAGCGAAACGATACATGGGCATCATGGAGGTGATCAAGTGGCAGGAATCTGGAAGCAAGAAATCGAGGTTCCAGGTCCTGGCAGCAAGGTTTCCAAGCATCATGAACCCGAACGACACCAGGGCGGCTAGGGAGGAGATGACCAAAGCTGGCATGGATCGGGACGACATCGACAGGATGTTCAACAGATGCGATGGATGGTACAGACCTTGGTGCATCCGAGTCACAACTGGTCACAGCGATTTTGGATTCATGAGCTCATCCGCACTGGCAAATAGGTATTCCGCAAGGATGGGTGATTCTCTCGGAGGAGCATTCCACGTGACGTATGTGGAAAATCTGCCAAGCATCGTACGCTGTGGGTTAGTCCCCGGCGGAATCGATGGCGGTAACAGGCTGGCACTGCACTTTGGAGCGTTTGCCCCATGAAATGCGTAAGGAAGGGGGACCCGATTGCGATCATCTACATTCCCAGTGCAACCCTCGCGCGGTATGGAGCTGGAGTCGCGGCAAATGGGACTTTCATGGTCTTTGACGTGATCCCGTTCTATGAGGTCAAGTCCATTTGGATTGGCAAAAGCAACGGAGGGAAACGCCTGGAGTACGTTGATGTCAAGAGAGCGTACTCGAAGTGTGTGGAGAACGAGATCTGCCCTGGCTTCGTCAACTCATCCCAAGAGTCGGCTGCGATGTTCCTCCAGAACGTCACAAAGATCAGCGAGAGGATGCCCGAGACCGAGACAGGTGCCGATAATCTGCACTACATCAGAGACATGGTTGATCGTGCATGCGAACTCTATCGGAACAACAAGATGGAGGAGTTCAAAGCGCAGGTCAACGAGGTCAGGGACGAAATCAGCAAAGTCGTCATCCTGAATGATGAGACATGGGAAGGACTGAGGTGCCGGATATGTCCATCATGTGCGACCGCGATCCCCACCTGCTTCTGCTTATGCCTGGAATGTGAGGCGCAACTGATCTCCACCGGGAGGTACTACATCCACGTCAATTCCGACGATGAGGAGGACAACCAAAACCCCAACGTCTCGGGAGATGCCAAGCGTGCACAGGAAGAAGCCAACCACGATGCGGCGGCACAGGAGGATGATGACGAAGCGGAGGAAGTTCCGGGAGAAGAAGACGACATGGACACGCAAGGATATACATCCGGATATGCGTCAGAAGAGGATGACAGCGGTTGGTATTACCGCGACACTGATCTGACGTCACGGGATATCATAAACTCCCAGCGGATGGCGATCTGCCTTGACGAGCCGCGTGAGGCTCAGTACATGGCAGGGTTCATCGCACTCCAGATGTCCAAGATGTGGGGGATGTTCGAGGGTGGTGAGGAGAGAACGATGAATGCCCAACTCGAGGGGAGACCGGGCTGCCCTTACCACAATGACTTCAAGAGATACCCCAACATGACTGAGCACGATCAGGAAGGTATACTTTTGCCATCAACAACAACGAAGATTTCTCAATCGGAGAATGTTCGGACAAGAGCCTTCCGATCGGTTGAGGAGCGTGACGAATATATTCGTATGATGGTGTGCAAATGCGAGGGACTATACACATTCTACAAGCTGTGGATTGCAGCGAGAATCCTCGATGTCACCAAGGACGAAATGAAGCTCCTGGTCAAGGACCGAGTGCACCCGGTGGGTGATATTATTTTCAGATGCTTTGCACTGGCTTTCAACTGTAAGTATATATCATTCGTGAGGGATGGCCTGAACCTTGGCAAATATGGTTACGCGGTCAACGTGAGCGCCATCATCTCGGCCGTCGACCCGAACAAGTGTGACACACCTCTGCTGGATTGGTGCCTTCGGAAAGGGCACTGGCTACCAGAGGATTACAGCAAGAAGTGTGTCCGGGCACGAGAAGCCCAGAAGAACTTGGACGAGGAGTTCCGTCGACGCACTCACAGACTGTCCATTGGGGACAGGTATGCGTAGTGAAGATGCTGATTGCGGCACGATGTGGGTTAGTCCCCATCTGTTGCTTGCGTCTCATCAACACCATTGCGATGGAACGACTTTACATCATGATATGATTTCATGCGTCCAAGTTGAATGGATGTGTATATGGTTACATATTCCGACGACTATGACATTCTGGATATTCATGGATGGAACTATTACCTCATGGATGATTTCCTTTTCATTATTTATGCATTGACCATGGTATCTGGAATGGCTATGATTTGCATTGATTGCTCACCGATATTTCTTTGCCGGAGATATGCAGATTGCTTACGAGCAGGCGCCTCTGTTGGACTCTTATGGCCAACCCATTTTCTATGGATGACGGCTGCGCGATGCGCAAATGCGGCAGCTGGGATGTTCACTGGTGGTCAAATGACGTGACGATTGTGTATTGTATACACCTGCATATGGGAGTGCGCTTCGATTGGTGGATGAATGTTTCACTTTTCATACAATCGAACCCGGCATGTTTCACAACGAATGAACGGTGTAGCGATAGCAAGTAAAAGAATGCACGACACGATTTCGTAGCTGAAGCCGTGGCCAGTGGAACGTTTTGTGGTGTTTGGACCGCATGATGAACAATGCGACCCAAATGGGGGATGTTAAAACCCTCTAGGCCCCGTGCCTAAATTGGGAAGCTGTTCTGAGGTCTGTGTTGGTGTTGCTTTCCAAGTTCCATTGATCGCCATTTGGCTCAAGACACAATTGAGGTTCAAGATCTGATGTGTAGCCGCATTCATACGTGATCGGCATTGAGAGCGGAAAACATTTCGCTTGCGCTGCATTTGTCAGGACCACTGTTGTAACTATCATTCCTTCCCCCTTACAAAGTTTACACGGGTTCGGCTATAACGGCATCGTCCGTATACACCTTTCCACGTGGTTGGTATTACAGCTGGAGGGTTCGGTGCATAGCGTCCCACGGGGCGTCACCTTGCCGTCTCTTGACAAGGGGAATGCGGCATGGCTTCAGCTGTATGCTTTCTTGTGTGCTCAAACAGGATGCTTGACTACTGGACGCCTTCCGGGCGCCAAAGCCATCAACGCGTTGATCCAGGCGGAGAAGAACCCGGACAACGCACCTGGACAGTTGAACCGGATTATCAAGAAGCAGAAAAGAAGCCCCATTGGTGAGGCAACGATTCGCGATATGATGATCCAGAAGAAGAGCTTCTTGGTCCTGGACTGGCCCCTGAGGGCCGTCAACTCGAAAGGGAGCACGAAGACCTTCCAAATGATGGTCAACGAACAGGGGTGGACAAATATCGAAGAGAGATCATACTATGGGTCGAGTGAGCAAGTCTCCTCGCCCAATGACACAATGAGTATTATCTCCCGATTGCAGAAACTGGATAAGCTCATCATCGAACGACGGAGGCGAGACATGGATGACTCACCTGTGTCGGTGCACATTTGGATGTCGCTCTATGATTGGGTGTGCATGAGAGGATGTGGGTGGCAGGTGACCGCCAATCCCATCATTGACTCCTTGCAAAAGGCGATATCTGACCTCGTCAACACATGCAAGGGCCTGGTCGTGGTGTGCGTGAATCGCGATGTTGCTTTCCATGGAGGAAGAGGGGGCTTGGGGACGATCGCCAACAAGGTCAGCGAGATCTGCAAGGCGGCAGGCGCGCTGGTGACCGAGAACGATCGCCTGTGGCGCGTGGTTCACGCGCTCACAGGTAAGAACTACAAGATCCCTGGGAGCTCGAACCTGCAACATTTCCTCCTGAAGCGATTGCTGGTGGAGAAATCCATCGATGTGATCGCACCAAGCAACGCGTTTGTGCGTGAGCTGGAGGAGACGTGCATAAACGAGCCCGACCTTCGATTCAACGTCCCAAAGAACATGGAGGAGTCGAAGGTGAAGTTTGAGTACAAGCCGACCTTCACTGCGCAATCAAAGCGAAAACAAGAACAGCAAGACGAAGGAAACGGCGGACAAGATGCGTTTGGGAACACCGATGTCGGTGATCAACGTCTTCGATGGTATTTGGTCACGGAGCTCAGCGGGTTTATCTGCGAACTTTGCGTTAGAGAGATGCAGGTGAACAAGTCGAAGGTGCTCGGACCAAACTCGAAGTTCAATCCCACTTCTTGCGTGAACTGTTGCGCGAACTGGAATGCGGACACGAACGGTATTGCGAGGTCTATCGAAGGGAAGAAGCTGTATACGCGACTCTTCGCGGAATGCGTGGTAGCAGTCCCTGACCTCCAAAACCTCATGGTGGACGTCAACAACGTCCAGGCCATGATCACGATTATACGGGAGCTCGCATATTCTAAGCTGAAGAAGGAGCTTTCCCACGTGGGTTTCGTGAGCATGACAGTGGATCAGGCAGCACAGTTCTACAACAACGGTCACGGGAAGCAATTATGTGCATCCCGGGATGTGATCATGTGCAAGAATTCCGAGGGAGTCGAGGAGAGAATGTCCATCTTCATGATAGACAAGGATCTTGGCAACGTGGCCTATTCATCCTGGATCAAGAGCGTGCTCGATCAGGGGACGATGTATGAACTCCTGGGACAGACTTCAAACGAGGAATCCTTGGGGGACGTCGTCGAGATGGTATTGGGATTCTTTGAGGTGATGTCGTACTTTCAGCACGAACTACCGCTGTGGAAGGATGTATGGAAGATCAAGAGGGAGTTCGAGCAGTCAATCGTACGACACCTCGCCGGGAACGTGACCCACACGACGGGCCAGAACCGAAAGCGGAACAAACCTTCCGCACAACTCGGGGCGCCCACGAAAGAAGTGCTGGACATCATGAACAAGAAGCCCAGACACCCGCGATCCCTGATAACCGAGCCTGCTGCCCAAGGGTCCAAGAGAAAGGCAACGGAGGGCGAAGATGACGGTCTTGGTCAAGCACCAGACCCGAGCCGAAGCTCTCAGCCCAACGCTGAGAAGGAAGAAAAGAAGCAGCGAGTGATCGATGGGCGGAGAGCGGCGCTAGGATTCCTGGAATCAATGGAGAAGTGCATGGGAGAAATGGGAATCTGCATGAAGTGCGCGAACCTGGCCCACGACGGCGACTGCAAGGACATTGAGGAGGCTGCTGGGAATGAGAAGGCGATGAAGAAGATCCGTGAGCTACTCAGCAGTGATCCTGTTTCATCGGATGAAGAAATTGGGGGGTACGGAGGAACCGTCCTCATCAACGTCCAAGGAACGAAAGAGAGGAGGACAAGCAGGGAAAGAAACAATTGAAATGTATAGCTATACCATCAACTTGGTGGAGATGGCTGACACGGCTGAGGGAGGAGAGCTACAATGCGGTGGCGTGGACCTCACCTACAATCCGTGCGGGGACAACAGGACATTCAAGAAGACGCTAGAGATGGGGTGTGACACCATCCCGTGCTACATCCCGAAGTACGGCGACATGAGTGATGTGCATTTGCCATGGGCGTACGCGTCTATTGTTGACCCCAGGTACTTTCCCAAAGGTGCCAACCTTGAGCAGGTGGATGTGATGCAACTTGGCAAGAGTGTCAATTTTTGCGTTGCTCCTTTTGACGGTGCTCCACTATGCAGGATTGGCGATGATCGCTCGGTATTTGCTACGAAAGACCAAGCAAACCAGCTATCTCACGACCTATGCAGAGTCCTTCGACACAAAATCGGCAATTGCCGAGGAAGTGCTTTCAGGTGCGACGAAGGTGGATGGGTCGACATTGATGCAGTCATTGACGACCGGAACAACGACATATTCCCACCTAACACCTCGAGAGCGAAACGATACATGGGCATCATGGAGGTGATCAAGTGGCAGGAATCTGGACACAAGAAGTCGAGATTTCAGGTCCTGGCAGCAAGGTTTCCAAGCATCATGAACCCGAACGACACGAGGGCGGCCAGGGAGGAAATGACCAAAGCTGGCCTGGATCGGGACGACATCGACAGGATGTTCAACAGATGCGATGGATGGTACAGACCTTGGTGCATCCGAGTCACAACTGGTCACAGTGATTTTGGATTCATGAGCTCATCCGCACTGGCAAATAGGTATTCCGCAAGGATGGGTGATTCTCTCGGAGGAGCATTCCATGTGACGTATGTGGAAAATCTGCCAAGCATCGTACGCTGTGGGTTAGTCCCCGGCGGAATCGATGGCGGTAACAGGCTAGCACTGCACTTCGGAGCGTTTGCTCCATGGGATGAGATGAACGTGGCAACGAAGGTGACGCTACGGAACGTAAGGAAGGGGGATCCGATTGCGATCATCTACATTCCCAGTGCAACCCTCGCGCGGTATGGAGCTGGAGTCGCGGCAAATGGGACATTCATGGTCTTTGACGTGATCCCGTTCTATGAGGTCAAGTCCATTTGGATTGGCAAAAGCAACGGAGGGAAACGCCTGGAGTACGTTGACATCAAGAGAGCGTACTCGAAATGTGTGGAGAACGAGATCTGTCCTGGTTTCGTCAACTCATCCCAAGAGTCGGCTGCGATGTTCCTCCAGAACGTCGCAAAGATCAACGAGAGGATGCCTGAGACCGAGGCAGGTGCCGATAATCTGCACTACATCAAGGACATGGTTGATCGTGCGTGCGAACTCTATCGGAACAACAAGATGGAGGAGTTCGATGCGCAGGTCAACGAGGTCAGGGACGAAGTCAGCAAGGTCGTCATCCTGAATGATGAGACATGGGAAGGACTGAGGTGCCGGATATGTCCGTCATGTGCGACCGCAATCCCCACATGCTTCTGCTTATGCCTGGAATGTGAAGCGCAACTGATCTCCACCGGGAGGTTCTACATCCACATCAACTCCGACGACGAGGAGGACAACCAAAAGCCCAATGTCTCGGGTGATGCCAGGCGTGTGCAAGAGGAAGCCAACCATGATGCGGCAGCACAGGAGGATGATGACGAGACGGAAGAGGTTCCTGAAGAAGACGACATGGACACACAAGGATATACATCCGGCTACGTGTCCGAAGAGGAAGATAGCGGTTGGTATTACCGCGACACTGATCTGGCATCACGGGATATCATAAATTCCCAGCGGATGGCGATTTGCCTTGATGAGCCGCGCGAGGCTCAATACATGGCGGGATTTATCGCACTGCAGATGTCCAAGATGTGGGGGATGTTCGAGGGTGGTGAGGAGAGGACGATGAATGCCGCACTCGAGGGGAGGACGGGCTGCCCTTACCACAACGACTTCAAGAGATACCCCAACATCACCGAGCACGATCAGGAAGGGATCCTTTTACCATCAACGGCACTGAAGATTTCTCAATCAGAGAATGTTCGGACAAGGGTCTTCAGATCGGTTGAGGAGCGTGAAGAGTATATTCGTATGATGGTGTGCAAATGCGAGGGACTATATACATTCTACAAGCTGTGGATTGCAGCGAGAATCCTCGATGTCACCAAGGACGAAATGAAGCTCCTGGTCAAGGACCGAGTGCACCCGGTGGGTGATATTATTTTCAGATGCTTTTCACTGGCTTTCAACTGTAAGTATATATCATTCGTGAGGGATGGCCTGAACCTTGGCAAATATGGTTACGCGGTCAATGTGAGCGCCATCATTGCGGCCATCGACCCGAACAAATGCGACACACCTCTGCTGGATTGGTGCCTTCGGAAAGGACACTGGTTACCAGAGGATCATAACAAGAAATGTGTCCGGGCGCGAGAAGCCCAGAAGAACTTGGACGAGGAGTTCCGTCGACGCACTCACAGACTGTCCATAGGGGACAGGTATGCGTAGTGAAGATGCTGATTGCGGCACGATGTGGGTTAGTCCCCATCTGTTGCTTGCGTCTCATCAACACCATTGCGATGGAACGACTTTACATCATGATATGATTTCATGCGTCCAAGATGAATGGATGTGTACATGGTTACATATTCCGACGACTATGACATTCTGGATATTCATGGATGGAACTATTACCTCATGGATGATTTCCTTTTCATTATATATATTGTTCATGGTATCTGGAATGGCTATGATTTGCATTGATTGCTCACCGATATTTCTTTGCCGGAGATATGCAGATTGCTTACGAGCAGGCGCCTCTGTTGGACTCTTATGGCCAACCCATTTTCTATGGATGACGGCTGCGCGATGCGCAAATGCGGCAGCTGGGATGTTCACTGGTGGTCAAATGACGTGACAATAGTGTATTGTATACACCTGCATATGGGAGTGCGCTTCGATTGGTGGATGAATGTTTCACTTTTCATACAATCGAACCCGGCATGTTTCACAATGAATGAACGGTGTAGCGATAGCAAGTAAAAGAATGCACGACACGATTTCGTAGCTGAAGCCGTGGCCAGTGGAACGTTTTGTGGTGTTTGGACCGCATGATGAACAATGCGACCCAAATGGGGGATGTTAAAACCCTCTAGGCCCCGTGCCTAAATTGGGAAGCTGTTCTGAGGTCTGTGTTAGTGTTGCTTACCAAGTTCCATTGATCGCCATTTGGCTCAAGACACAATTGAGGTTCAAGATCTGATGTGTAGCTGCATTCACACGTGATCGGCATTGAGAGCGGAAAACACTTCGCTTGCGCTGCATTTGTCAGGACCACTGTTGTAACTATTATTCCTTCTCCCTTACAACCTTTACACGGGTTCGGCTATAACGGCATCGTCCGTATACACCTTTCTACGTGGTTGGTATTACAGCTGGAGGGCTCGGTGCACAGCGTCCCACGGGACGTCACCTTGCCGTCTCTTGACATCACCCAACAGTGCCCATCACGCTGGTGGCTACTTCCACCAACCGGATGGAACCGGCCGATCTCATTGAGCCGGTGAGTGACAGCGCTTCCAGGGAGCGCAACCAGAGAAGAAGGTCCAGACACCGTGACTTGCATCGACGTCGGTCTCGCAGTCGTAGTCATCGCAGACGACCGCTTGGCCGGCGTGCGCGACCTATTCTTGCTTCGGACCATCGCATTGTCGTGCCTAAGCCACCCCCTGCAGTCAAGGCCATGCCGGCGTGTCGACCATCTGGCCTATCAAATGGCCGTTGAATCTTGACCAGCGGCAAAAGGTTCTCAGCCTACGGATTTGGACCAGCGCATGTCAGCATGAGTTGTCTGTGTAGATTCGCAGCCCTTCTTGCTTGTGTTGTCCTTGCTGTGATTTCACTTGCCATGTGGCTGTCTACAGAGTTTGTGAATAACCTGGTGGCGGTGCTCAACGTCCTCGCTTCCCAAGTTGCCACTGCCCTGGACACCCTGAACTTTGCCCTGGTGGCAGATCGAAATCAGGAATCAGATCCCCGGATGCCTCCCAGAGCACCACGTAATTCAAGACATGGACTGCGCCCACGCATCATCACGGAGCGCATCTCGTCAGATCGGTCTCGCACTCCCACCCGCGCCAGAACTCGGCCTGTGGATACTTCTTCTACCTGGTAGATACCTGCACTATCACCTCATCGTGAAGCACGTCGTGAAGCTCCAGGAGGCAACCCTGGTCAACGCCCAGAGACTCTGGTGGACCGGTTACCACCACCAAGACCTCTCGCTCCTAATGCCGCACGCAACGATCGTGCGCCGGGCAAGCTTCGTCTACTACCGCATCCCGGTGCTTCTTCGTTCCGTCCATCGCCGACGGTGGTCCATGGACCTCGTGAACTTCTACAAAAATTCACCATTGCCCTCCGCAATGATTATCTCGAACCATTCACGGCATGGACACAGGGTGAGCTGGATGAGATGGTCAGACGCAAAAAGGACAAGGATTCCAGGCCCACCTACAAGACTATCGCCCGCTTCCTTCAGAAACCCATTGAGGAAGTCAAGCAGGCATGGAAGGTCTACCAGCGACTTGAGGCTCGCAGTTAGATGACTTTGCAATATTGGAGCCGTCAAAACTCTTTTCGAGTGGTGGTGCGTTGCGTTGACCTTGTAGTTGTCTTGCCTTGTTTTGCGGACATGAGTGTTCAAATCATGCTGGAGCAAAATGTGCAGACATTCATAACTTGGACCCATGGAGCGCAGCCGACGTGGTTACAGTATCACGGATCAAACTACCCGGCCGGTACATTGCGTGACCGACCATTTCGATTGACGGCACCACCTCCACCTCCACCACAATTGCTAGTACTTCCTCCTCCTCCTCCACCACCACCACCGCCGCCGATGATGCTTCATCCACAGTTCATGCCCTCATTGCGAACTTCCTCTACCCCTTCTCCCCGAGGACAGTCATGCCCGGCTACTATGGTCTCTGAGCGCACACGCCGCTCAGTTTGTAGAGCTGACCAATCTCGTGCTGAAGATCACCGCAGTCTCACGCGTTCCCCGAAACGCACTCGAACAACGTCAATCTCTGATGAGCGTTATTCTTGGCGGCCCTTCACTGTGTTCACTTCGAAAAGGGCTACTCGTGCAACACGGTCCAGAACCACAAGATGCAAGCATTACTGTCATGCCTTCCTACATCATGGACGGAAATGTCTTTCTCCCTGTGTGCGACGTCAACCAGGACATTTCCATTGCAGATGCGCGCGTCACCAGCGGCGGTGAAACATTGCCGCAGTACACTACAGACTTTGCTGATTCGTCCAGTCTTCAATTTGAAAAGTTGTTATGCGTTGCATTGCTTGCTGATTGTGCATGGCCTGCATGTTGGTCATGGCATGATTGTTACGCCGCAGACCCCTTGGCTTCATTTGCCCTTGCAATTGTGACATAGCGACTCATTCGGTTGTCATGTTGCCACGCTACTTTGAGTACCACATTGAGCGAGGCGTGGAATGGATTCGGGTTTACACACCGGGCATGTGGCAGCCTGTGGCTGAATCCACCTTGGGCCCAACTCCGGACCGCGCTTCCACGTATCGTGAATGGCGCAGGGTCTACCACTTTGACGTGTACTTGCCCCGTGACAGCACTGGAGGCACCACTGCGGACCCGAATGTTACGCCCGTCTCCTACGCGTCCTATTACATATGGCAATTCCGGGATTGGCGCACGCGTGGTTATCAACGACTTGGTGTCCCGCGTCCACGCATTGGATCGACAGATTTCGTGTCTGATGGAGTTTCGTCCTCGTCGGCGTCTTCAGTTCCGGATGGCGCGTGGCGTGAACCTTCTCCCCCGCCGAGCTATGATCCCAATTTTGATTGGAACGAGTCTGATTGATGCTTGGATGGAATGTCGGTCAAAACATTGCGCCTGTTGAGTTTTCCATCTTGAGTGCTTTGCTTACGACCTTTTGATTGATTGCTTCCATTCATGTCATTGCTGCTGGAAACATGCGGTGACACTGAGCCTCCTGCGTGCTAACATGGTCCGATTCGCTTGCTGCTTGATCTTGGGTTGCCTTGCCTTGTGTTGTGCTATCTCCATGTCCATGCTTTCGCAGACTCCTTTTGTCTCATATAGGCCGATTCGGCTGTTATGTTCAATTCGACAATATTTGGCACTGACAGATGGTCCGTCCCGCGCTACTTTGAGTATGACATCGTGAATGGCCCTGCAAACACAAGAGTTGAACGGGTTCGAGTTTATGTACCAGGTCCGTGGCAACCTGTCGCTGATTCCACTTTGGGACCAGCTCCGGATAGCACATCAACCTATCGGGAATGTCGCAGGTTCTACCACTTCGAAGTGTACTGGCCTGTGACAGGCACAACTCTGGATTCTTTCTCCCGGCCGGTCTCCTATGCATCCTTTTATACATGGCAATATCGTGACTGGCACACCAGAGGATACCAAAGACTCGGCAATCCGCACCCGAACATTGCGGCCAGTTTTCCCTTCGAGATCGCCTGACCTCATGCACGCTGGATTGTCTTCTTCGTCAACATCCTTGATCTCAGATGGTGGTTGACGACCTTCCTCACCTCCCTATGATCTTGAATTTGATTGGAGTGAGCGGCATCGAAACCTGAGTCGCGTCTGGCTACAAACCGCCGCGGTCGGTGCTGCGTGCGCTGCGAGTGCTGGATTGATTGTTTTGCGGTTGACTGGCATGTTTGGTGACACATGGCATGAAGGGTTCGTTGCCTGCAGCCGTGTTCTTCTCGGTTGTGCATCTAGGTTTTGGGTTGTCATGCCATGGCTGGAGTGGTGCCCGGATCCTCAACAACCAGGTGCTCAATGGGTCAAGATTTTTCATCCGGGATCCTGGACACGACAAGATGAACGCGATGATCCGCCTCCGCGACACACATACAGAGAGTGGAAGGAGTTCCATGCTCCAAACCTGGCTCATGACGAAGACCAGCCCACCAGACGCACTTGGTACAAGAGGGCTGCTCCTGAAGCTGTTCAAGACTTCAGTTCGATGTTTCCTCATCAACATAGCGTGGCCACGCAATCTTCGGCTTTGAGCATGACACCGCAGATGTTGAGTATGATTCTCCGATCTTCGGATGCCTCTGAATTCTCTGTTGATGATCTTACTCGTCTTCAGGCTGGGATCTGTCAGCAACTGTCAGAACGCGCGCGTCAAGCGTCCCAACATCCAGCACATGTATCTCGTGGAGGTGCGCCGCCCGAATCTATTGGGGTCGCTGATTTAAATACACCTGCGGGTCAATCAGGCAGCTCTGCCAACAAGGCGCAACCCATCTTCGAGCTAGGTGACGTATAAACCGATGCATCTGTCCTTTACTTCAGCATGGGCACAGATGATGTGACTCAAACGTCGGCCAGAACTGACGAACAGCACCCTTGGCTCGAATACTCTGTCTGGCAGGACCAGGAGTGGGTGCGGATCTACACTCCGGGTCAGCAACCAGATGAGGCAGTGCCCGCTATACCAGACAACTCGTTTCGGGAGTGGAACGGGCAGCTGAGCATGTTGACGGAACTGGTGAATCCAGTCAAGCATGGACAATACGCGACTGGCAACATCAAGGTTATCAACGGATTCTGTCCCGCTTGGAGTCCTTCTCCATCATCACCCTGATCCATCATTTGCTGATGTACAACATCCGGACATTATCCGGGTCGAAGAGATGTTCACCTATGCCGGTGATCGCCCGACAGCTTTGCAGCTTCCGCCTGTCTTCTATGGCGGCGCACGTCTTGCTCATCTTGGAGATCTTTCGTCCCCGTCTTCTGAGCGGCCTCGTGCGGAGCGTGCAGTTTCGCGCTCTCCCCGACGCAGTGGCTATTTTGGTAGACGTTAGAATTGATGAGCCAATTGCGTGATCTTCCGGCTGGAACAAAAGATTTTCGCCCCTCGCTGAGGGGCGTGTGTGTGCGGAGTGACAGAATACCCTGTCACCACAGTTTCTTGCACAGGGGGACCATCCATTTGCTGCGAGCGATGGTCCAACCAAGCGGCCACAGCAAATGCGGATATCGAGGCTGATCACCTCGACGTACCTGTGCGTCTCGTGTGATTCAAAGTCCTTTTGGCCCGTTGTTTCTCTCGCTGTGTGTGCCTCATGTTGAATTTGTAACGTTTTCGCTGCTAGACGGAAACCAAGTGACTGCAAGCCGAACCTACACCTACTCGAGACTCATCAGTTGTACTCGAGACTCATCAGTTGTACTCGAGACTCATCAGTTGTACTCGAGACTCATCAGTTGTACTCGAAAGATTAGAGCCCTCCATCTGGAGTCTAAGTGTGTGTGTGTGTGTGTGAGTGCGCGTGTGGCTTCTAACAGGCTGCATTAGTGAGATGAGAGTGAGCTGGAAACAGTGTTTGCCTAGGTCGGGCAGGATTTCAGATATTTGATGTGTGCAGCTTAGTTGTACCCGCGTTGGCGATGCCTTAGACACACAATTTTACCTACACCCAAGGCAAGCCGGCTTCTTGAATCGGTCATCCACGGCAGTGGTCAGACAGGGAGAGAATCGACTTGGCCGTGTTGTCAAGCAAGAGGAGGCTACGTCGTTTGTCGCTGCTCAGACATGCTTGGAGTTTTGGGCCGAAGAGCTTGTTCACATTGTTTGGATGTTTGTCTGTTTGCTACGTCCAACACTTCTGGGGCAGACGTCAGAATTGGCCTACCAGCTTGGAAAGCTGTGGTAGAAACCCTCACGAAACGATATCAATGTCAAATACCATCAAAACAAAAAGTTGTGTGTACATTCTTGCCATTGGTCCAGACTTGCTTGTGAAAAGCATAATTTTGGAGGTGAAGACTACGCCCATTTGGGGTCGCAGCCAAGACGTTTTGCGAGAGCGAGATGTCAATGTGACAGGCAAGGGTGGATATGCTGAATGTGACACTGTTGCATATTCAGGTCAAGTGTTGCATTCTAAGTACTTTCAAGCCGACGCAGATCCGGCCTTGCCAGCCTCTTGAGCGTGATACACGAGTGCGTGGCAGCAGACAAAGGGGCGGGCGCCCGGACATGTTCACAGGCCGCATGCTGGTGCTGCCAAGGCATCCCACAGACGCAATCAAGCTCGAAAGGCGTTTCCTGGTGCCGGGGATGCAGCAAATGGTACAGCCTTGAGAAAGCTCTATGCTGATGATGCAGATGCTTAGCTGGTCCTGCCGGGCGATGGCCGGAGTAAGAAGCATAAGTTTTGTATGGCGCTCATTGCATTTCTTCCTTTACCGGTCACGGAAATCCTGCAGGAAGCACAGAACCTCACAACGAGGACTCGACACATTGCTCTGGGATGTTTCAAAGCGTTTCTGTTGGTTGTATTTGCAGATCCGGAGCCCAACATGGCTCAAAAAAGCAAAAACTTCCGAACGCAAGGTGAGGCGATTGCAGACTCTCCGGTGATGCCGGGGATGCAACACCTCCCCTTATGCACCCTTTTCCTCCGCTGGACGACCAGCGTCGGCGGATTTGTGCCTCCCTGTAGGGTTTGGGCTGACAGTGCAGAGAGAGCGAGAGACAGAGACTGAGAGAGATTGACACAGTTTGAAGCTTGCGACGTGCAGGCCCAGTGCCACTGCCACGCAAAGATGTAGGCCAGCCTCCTTCCCAGAGCTACTGGGGTGCCTGGTAGAAGGATGCATTTGTTTCAAACTGGCGCTGCCACTTTGCCAAGAAGAGAAGTGCATTTCTGGGAGAATCAACAGTTTGAGCCAATCCTCGCAAAAGTTTCCGGGAGAATGCGCTAAGGCCCACTGCGAGGTTCGACGTGGGGGACATTTGCGAAGTGATCGGGGCTGCGCTGCTGCCCCAGAGCTGATCTTCAGATTGAAGCGAACGCCCACACACACACACAGAGCAGCAGATTGAGGCACAGGTAGGCTTGGACCTAGCTTCAAGATATGAGGTAAGCAAATCTTTGTTTGCTTCTGGCACTGCTTCGCGGTGGCTTGTTCTCAGCTCCAAGTTTTGACAAAGGCTGGTGCGCAAGTCTGAAGATCTTGGTGGTGAACGAGTAGTTCAGCTGCTTGATGGGCGCTTTCCTGAGTTGCGTGGCATGAGCTTCCTCATGATATTTCATGGCTGATGGATGTAAGCTCGATCAAAATTGATGCATGCCACTGTTGCGAGAACTCAGGTGCCGGGTCGAGGTGACTGATATAGGCTGCAACCTGAAGCTTCCAGGGGGGAGCGAAAAGCTTCTGCATCATGCAGCCTTGCGAGCGGCTTGCTGGTCTTTCGAAGACGGCTACTAGGCTCTGGACCAAGTGGCAAGCGCATTGCCATTCAAGATGCCGATGGTCATCAGGGTTGGGTCTGCACCTTAAAACATTGCATGAAAAAATAGATCTTGGTTCTGTCCGGTGCAGGTGAGTGTCGTGTCCTCCAACGGCGAAGCACTCATTCGCATCATCGAAAAGGAGCGCTGGGCGAGTGATCGGATTTCGCACAAATTGACCGGTGCATATCGAGGAGCTTCGGAGCGATGCACGTGAGAAGAGGACGGAAAGAATTTCCCTCCCCCCCTCCTCCCCACCCCCCCTCGCGCCATAGCTCTGTTATGTTATGTGCACCAATTTTGCCAGATACAGCTTCTTCATGTGACTTCTGGACGGTTGTTCGGATGCGAGCAGATGTTATTAAGTTTCAGGGCTCAGCGGGACACATTCTTGCATTCCGAATCTGCTGAACATTTGGCGGCTGTCAACTCCGAGCGGAATGATGTATGACCAGAACCCACCATCAGAAGCATCAGCAACAGATGCATAGACATCGGTGGATTGTAGTTGTCACATCCCCGTATGCGCCAACTCCGGCCCACCCAAGGCCTCACTCCCCAATTGAATCAGGCACCATTTTTTAAAACGAGGATAGAAGCTGCAGCCAGAGCAGCTCGTCATGACCAGGGAAAGCCAACTTCGCGCTTCGCCGGGATCTTGTGCACGCAAGATGATGCATTGTGAATGTGAAAGTCATGGACACTTAGGAGGTTGGCGACCTTTGCCACGTCATCGCTAGTGTGCTGCGACCTCAAACGAGCTCTTCCAAAGCAAGAATTCTTTCGTGGTTGGCGCGGGCTTTCCGAGGATTGTCCGGAAGGAAGAAGCTTTGGAAAGCTCACAGATTGCAAGATTGCCTGATAGAAGGGAAGTGGAGGCGCAGCTTCTGCAAGACTTCACCGAACCAAAGGAGAATCGGTCTTTGCGGTGTGAGGTGCTTGAGATAGGCACTGGGGACAGTGGCAAACGCGTGTGCATCAAGGATGGTACAGGTGCACGACTCAGGGCTGGGATTTCTCGTCATGAGTCACCCGAGAGTGCTTTGGAAGCGCATGTGAAAACAAACAACGTGTGCACAGTGAGCAGAATTCAGCTTGGCAAACTGAACGCACTCAAAATAGTAGGTCGGTTGCTGAAAGTATCAAGTTCCACACTTCTGTTGCGGAAAACACGACGCCTGCCTGCATCAAACCAGCGTCACCATTCCGACATTCCCAGCATCACCAGTTTTGCATCTCCACTCCCAGCTTTGCCAGCATCCAGCAGCGTCAGCACGCTGACAGTCGCACAAGCGCTGACAGCCGCACAAGCGCTGACAGCAGCATCGGCAGCAACATCAGCACCAGCATCGGTGGCAGCGGCAGCACCAGCAGCGTCGCCAACACCAGCAACGGCCCTTGGAAACAACTTGCGCAACGTGCGGGTCTTTAATTTTCAGCCACGCTCTTTTTGTATTTGAGGCCCATGTCATCAATTAATGCGTGCCGCTCAGCTGTGTTTGCAATCCTTCGTGCAGCTGCTGCTGCTGCTGCTGCTGACGACGACGACAACGATGATGACGACGATGATGATGATGGTGATGATGATGATGATGATGATGATGATGATGATGATGATGATGATGATGATGATGATGATGATGGTGACGCGTTGAATTTCCCACGCGAACGGTGCTAGGATCATGACTTGGAATCTGATGATGTTCTTTAGAACAATTATCAAACGTGGAATCGGATGAGGAGCAAGGCCCAGGCGACTCCCAGCATGCCACGTCTTGCCCATTTCTTCTTGTGTTTTCGTGGACAACTCATCGTCAAAGATCTGGACAAGGTTTTGCGAGGATCCGGCAAGCACTCGGCCGAGGCATTGTTGGATGGATCAGCGTGGTGTCGTCAGATGGTCAGCCGGCAACGCACTCGCGCAGAAGGTGCAAGTGTTTCGACAGGTACACAACTTCTTCGCAAGGCACGACCCGTGTGCCTCGGCTATCAGAGTTTGAAGCACTCGATTCCAGACTCAGTGTGCATACGAGGCAGAGCGATCAGCCGCCACAACCACAAGCACAAGCACCAGCGCAACCGCAACCACCGACCTTTATGGAGGCAGGGGCCACTGGGTAGCACATATCGTAACTAGGCAGGGCGGGCAGATCTAGAAGTTGATGTATGTTGTTACTCACCGCTTAAATGGCCAAGCCGAACATTTCGAGTTGGGATGCAGATTTGGACAAATCGTGAGATCTGCGAGCCAGGGTGCAACGTTTAAGTAGCAGCTGCGCAAGACAACAAGGGATGGTCATTGCAAAGCATCTTTTCTCATGTTTTTTTCAAGATCCGTGGACAATCGGCCCTTGTATTCTTGTGAGCCACTGGATGAGGTAAGATATGAACCTTCTCAGGGCGCTTTCCATTGAAGGAACAGTGATTGACAGGCTTCCTCCGCGATTGTTGCGTGTTGACGCGAAACAGCCGGCCACCGGGCACCTTGCCCTTCCGTTCATGTTGCATCCCCTTATATTTCTTTCAGTTTCTCTTCATATCCTTTCATTTGCATTCCTTTCCCTTAATTTCCCTTCAGTTCTTGATTTCCCTTCATTTCTTTCATTTCCCTTCAGTTCGCATCCTTTGTTTTCATTTCACTTCATTTCACCTTCATTTCACCTTCATTGCCCTCAATTTTCCTCTCCCACCTTGAGTTCCGTTCATTTCCCTTCACTTATGTCCCTTCATTTCCATTCATTTCTCTTCATTTCCAAACAGTTTTCTTCATTTGCCTTCATTTCCAGTTTCATTTTGCATCCGCAACTTTCAAGATGACTCGGCAATGCGGGGGATGCTGTCCTGAAGCGTTTTTTTGACCGCGTGGAGACGCGCATCAATACGCAAAAAATCGACCAACCAATCTGCAATTCCTCGGCAAACCGCACGTTCATGGGCGCGTGCTTGTCGGCACCTGCAGCTAGTTTGATGCGGCACTTTTGCGAAAGCAGGTCAGGCTCTCCCTTTATTGATGAAAACACTCATGCCAAAATTTGTCCGGAGAACAGGATGGCTTGGACGAGCTGCGATTTCTTGCCAGTCCTGATTTGCCCGGCAGACAGGACGGGTGGGACGAGCTGCGATTTCTTACTTCCTGATTTACCCGCGAATTGGATGAGCTGCGATTGCTACCTGTCCCGATTTGCCTAGGAAACAGGACTGTTTGGACGAGCTGCGATTTGGAAGAATCGGGTCTAGTTTGTTTTATTATCTTTGTCAAGTTTGTTTGGAACACAGTGGCATTGGTGCCACATTTGTTTGGGGCACACCCCCTTTCCCGCAGGACTCCTTGTTGGACATGTCACGTGTCATTTGCTCAACGGCAGGCAGCTCCGTCCATGCCCCAAGAGCCAGCGCCGGCGTCAAGGGCAGATGCCTGGGGCATACCATCTGACCCGGAAGTGGTTTGGATGGGCGGTTTGAGGACTTGAGCCCTCGTTTTTGCTTGAGACTCACTGAGAGGCTATTATTCTAGCGTATGGGCCAACCCAAATCGCCAATCCAAACCACCAATCCAACCCCGCAGAAGGGTGCAGCAAGTTGAGCCAGCCCGGCTCTTCGTATCTCGAGGAATTCCAGCCTCTGGCCAAATTCTCGGAACCCTCTGTGCTGGTGGCGCGCTCAGCGCATGCAGCGAGAGCTCTCGGGATTTCATATTGCTCCCAAGGTCAGTTCAGCCAGAGCTCAGCGCGGTTTTGATGTCGCGCGAAGCTTAGCTGCGGATGTCATCAGCCATTTCTTCCCTTCGCATATGCACCTGTAAACCTTGTGGCTGTGTGGGCTGACGATGCCAGGAAGTCTCCTTCTTGCAGAGGGAGCATATGGAGCAGCTTTTGTCTGAGAAGTTTGCCAGCGAAGGCATCCAGGCTGGGAGCCCGCGACAGGAGGTTTCTGGATGCAATCCAAGCTCCAGGAGCCAAACTACGATTGCATCAAGCTTCGAGACGCCAAGGGCCGATGGTACAGGCAGGTGGTTGCAGTGTGCGAAACGGGCATTTGACGTGACTGGCAGGCCAGGTGAAGCGCCTGATGTTCCCTCTCCAGACCTTTTTCCTATCACCTTGTACTACAGGCTACATGGTGTTTGCGATGCAGTTGCGTTTTGTGTGGCAGAATAACTTGCTAGGGCTCAGCTATGCTTCAGGCCGCCGAAGCCAACTTACTCAGCCGAGACCGTGCAGCACTTGGGAAATGTTTGGCAGGAAATCTGTCAGTGATATTTACTGACTCATGTCTTGCGAAAGCCAAACGCTTCGTTGATCAACGGCTTGCAGCATTGTTGCAGGATGCTAGTTTCACCATCCACACATTCCCCAACATCTCGCACATTCCGTATATCCAGCAGCTGAATCATTTCCAACATCCCCAGCATGACCGGTATCACCTGCATTCCTCACCATCATCATCATGTACGATATCTTCAGCATCGTCAACATTTTCAGCATCCCTTGCAGCTCCAACATGCATGCCAGCGCCAGCATCATCAGCATCACCAGCATTCCCAGCACTTGGTTTCAAAGCATCAGCAGTGGGACCGGTGGCATGACATCCCGAGCACGCTTCACAAAGCAGTAATTCCTGCAGAATGGGAATCCACAGCAGTGTGCCAGCTCTTTTGATAGAGAAGTTCTGGCCCCCCTTTGGTAGGAATTGATATTGCTTGATTTGTTTTGAAGTGCTGGAGGCCCTATTGCGATCGATGATGTTATATAGCCGTTTTTTGTATTTGGCACAAATTTACTTTTGCATGATTCGCTTGGACGGTATTTCTTGTAAACATGCTTGCTTCAGATAATGTCTATGGTTGTGAGTACAGCAATGTCCCCGATGGATCATTTATGAAATTCACGTTCAGCAGCTAGTGACGCAGACCAAAGAAGCTGTGCGTCAAGTTAGCCCACACTCGGGCAACCCAACCATCTTTGCGTTTTGACATTTTCACAAATGTGTGTGATCCTGCTTTTAATGTATTATTGCAGTGGATGATATTTGACTGGATATTTGATAGTCTGCTTTATCATCTTAGATTTCACCCAGTCAGGCTGGCTTTGTGTGATTTTTCAGACTTATGTTGAATATGCAGGGATTGGCTATTCTTTCAAGATTATGACTGTTGCGCCACATTCGAAACTGTCAGGTCTCTAATATGTTTTCCTCTGATTTGGCACGCACTCAGACACGTTAGAGTGTTTGCCTCTTATTTTCCGGGTGCTGAAGGTTGAGCAAAGAAAAAAACGGCGTTAAGGTGCTGGCCTTGCGGCAGCGACAAGCATACGAGGCCGGGGCAGCGAAAAGGGCCACTGCCATTTTGTTGTCTTGAAATACTAGGCCTTGTCTCCTACTCAGCGTCGAGGATTGAAAGAGGTACAGTCTGGTCCCAAGTCAGCGTAAGCGGAACGCGTGTTTTGGAATTTCAACCAAGGCGTCAGCTGGAACTCGCATACTCACAGGAGAACAACGATCTCCTGGACTGAAAAGTGTGCTGCTTGTGGATGTCTGCAAAGCCATGCCAGTTCAATGGCGTTTCATGGTGCCTGTTTCAGACATTGATCACCGCATTAGTGGCTAGGGGGGCACAGCTGCAGCAGGAAAAGTAGCTGCGCCACCACTGCAGGCAATCCATTACTTGGCCTACCCGCCGTGCTAAGCTATCAAATGCGTGGGTAAACTGTCTGCAAACTTGGTTGAAATATTCCCGGGCACAGACACAAGCAAACCCCACACTTCCTTCTCGATATGCTGAGACAGGCGGATCGGGCGCAATTGATAGTAAGCCACGTACGGCCCACTCGCTGTGTTCGGCACTCGGATGAACACACATTTTTCCTTTGAAGCCTTTTTCGTGAAGACTGAGCCCATATGCCCCTGGAGCATGAGTTGAGTGAATGTCGGCTTCTCCAGAGAACGTGAAGCACTCTGCCAAGTAAATCGAGGTTGCGAAGATCCCAACCTCCCACTGGGTCAAGTTGGTAGATGGTTTGTGCATTAGCCAAGTGGTCAACAGAATACCTGTGAACCTCCTCCCATCAAGTTTTCTCGTGCGACTCCAGGGAATGCACTGTTGACGATGTTTTGTTGCATGATTGCGTCCTTTTCATGTTGCATCTCTAGTTCGTGATGCAAGCCGGCAGGACCGAGCAATGCGACTCGCACACTCGTGTGGACTTCCCCTCGGGACAGTAGTTTCGTGTTGACATCATGGAAGCATGACCATGCTTTTTGTTCGTTTGACTTTTTCAGTCCTCGTAGGACTGCTGGCCTGCCAGTATCCTTGATGCCTGAGACAGTGTGCTTTCCAAAAGGCCAGACACTGAGCTGCACCTGTAGTCTTTGGTCCCAAAGCATATCTCTGGCTTGCAGGCAACGAGCCTTTGCTCTACGATGGGCACCTGTACTCTATGCATTCAACTTCCCTTCTGGTTTTTGATCCGCCAGACTTCAGTGTGCCAGGAGCCCAGCGCAACAATCTGCTTGCAAAGCAGGTGCCTTCGAGCAACAATTTGTTTTGGATCAATAGTGTTGAACGGTTTGAACGTGTTTCTCTCGTTCGCAGAACTTCCTTTCTAGATTCTAGACTATCGTAGGAAAGTGTGCGGAATGCTTGCATTGGCTCAAGCCGAATGTAGCGCTTTCACCACTGGCCCTCGCCATGCGCCTGCGCTTGCCATGCTTGTTGCTGGTGCCTGCCCTGGCCTTTCCAAAGCAGATTTGGTCCTTCTGGGATACGGAAGATCTGCCGAGAATGGCCCAGTTGGCTGTGGCGTCCTGGAAATACTATGCCCCTGACTACGAAGTGAAGATCATGCATTTCGACACATACAAACAGTTTGTACAAGGAGAAGAGCATGTTACACCAAAGGACCTTCGCCATACCTACCGATTCAGTGACTGGTTGCGGACCGCTGTGCTCGCACGGCATGGCGGAGTATGGCTCGATGCAACCATACTTCTGACGGCCCCCCTGCAGCACATGGTCAACGAATCCGCCAGCTTCAGCGGAATTCACTTGGAGGATCGCCTGGAAGGTTTCTTCTTGGCGTCTGTGGCTGGTTCTGAGCTGATGAAACGCTGGAGCGACGAGATTCTTCACATCTCACGGCTGAACAAAAGTGACTTTGATCAGTACCTCACTGACCTACGGGCTCGTGGAATTCAACCCCTGAATGGTGCCATGAACACTTGCGACTGGAGCTTCAAGTCTCCCTTGCATTCAGTGGCGCATTTGGGCTTACACTCCTTCGCGTGGATTGTGAACTCTTTGATCTTCGCAACGAATTTCTACTTGCACATTTGCAACGAACGCTATTGGATGGACTACTTATATCCGATTGTTGCCTTCTATAACGTTCTCAGCCAAGAGCCTAGGAGTCACTGGGATCTTCATATAACAGACTCTTTGAGGAATTTCAATTTTGTATCCTTTTCGCTTGGATGGAACAGCAGCGACATTGTCCACTTTATGTCAACTTCGCGAAGTCAAAGCTTTGACCTGGTGGGAGTTCGTGGGATCAAACTGCGCAAAACGGAACGGGACATGTCTGAATCCTTGAAGAACTGCGAACAGGGAAGCGTAATATGCCGTTTGCAGAGAGACACCGGCATGCACGTTTTCGCAGAAGTGCCTGCGCTTGAAGCGCCTGACAAGTCCATGGAGTTGTGACACAAGGCGAAGCTCACCTTGGAGCCGCTCCGATGCTGTGGTGTCACAGTGGAGTCGCAGGTCGCGATGGGAAAAAGCCGTAGGTAGCTCGTGAGTTAAATCATCGTCCAGCTTGCTTGAACTGCTAGATTGATTTGCCGGTGTCGAATGACACAACTCGCTGACACAACACCGAACAGCATCACGAATATACACATGTACATTCAGTCTGTTTGTAGATGTGAATGTACACACACCGGACCAATCATAGTTTGATGTGTAGCATGTCACTCCGAAGTATCTTTTTGTTGTTGTTGTTGTAGACAATGATCAATGAGTCGAAACAGTCACTGTTGAGCATGCAGATGGCCTCGGAAGACTACAGCATCACGCTTTCTCAACCTTCTTCTTTTTCGCTGCCTCACAACAGTCAGTAAGGTTTGAGCCACGTTTCTTACGTGCAGCCCAAGATTCAGACAGTATGTGCTTTTCGTGAAATTGGGGCCCCTCTCCAGAACAAACCTCGTGAGGCGAACATTGACCGATTCAGGCTAACCCCGAATTGGAGCTTCAGCCACTTGGGGTGCTTCAGCCATTTTGAGACTCGGGTGCCGCGTTTAGGGACCACTCGCTCAAGTGCATCCGTGCAGCGCTGCAGATCTGCTTGCCAGATGAAAAGAACACCTGCTCAAGTGCACCTGCACGGCATTGCATATTTGACTGACAAATAATGTAAGGGCTGCCGCCCTGTGCCGCCGCCCCCGGCTTCCTTAGAACAATTATGACTACGCGATTTTTTGTCGGGTTTAACGGCAGACTTAATGCATACATGAAAAAGAACAGCACCACGATAATGATCATGCTTTGATGTTACAAGAAGTGCCCTAGTGTGTGGAAACTTGGGCAGGAAAACCATGTTGGGGGACTGCGACTGCGTATCTTTTAAGTTTTAGCAGAACGGGCACGCGTTTTGCATTGCTGTTGGTTCTGTGGGTGCTGGCTTTGCCTCCCCTATTTTACGGCGTCTAGGCGGGGGGATTCCAGCTTTTTGTTCAAGTATTAATGAGGAGGCGAATCTTGGCGCGTTTCTTTGTTCTGCATTATTCTGAAGTGCGAAACTCTGAAGGGCGAAACTCTCGCGATTTTTTTTCGGGGTGTTGGCCGTGTTATCCGCGCTGCGTGGTCGGGCAGGTGCGGATTGTGACTGCGCATCTTTTCAATTTTGGCAGAACGGGTCTGCATTTTGCATTGTGGTTGGTTTCGGCGTTGCTGGCTTTTCCCCCCCCCCTTTTTTAAGGCGTTTTGGGGGGGGGGTGAAGTGTTGTGAATAAGTAGGTGATTTGTGGGGGGGGGGGGGGTAACCATGAATTCATTGTCGAGCTTGGCATGACGGTTTTTTTTCTACATGGCACGGGGTCAGAGTTAGAGCCATTGTGTTTCTACAACAGTGTGTCGGATAATGGTCCATGACCCAGCTCATCAAGAAGCCCTTCGTCCGGCATGTTGAACGCTGAAGACAAAACTTGTCGTTGAATCAGACTCGCAAGGGAAACTTGAGTGTAGAGCTGCTTCACAAACCAGCACACCCAGCACTCAGTTTTCAAACCGTGCTTTCACGACATTCGTTCAGCCCTGCTAGCGTTGTGCTATGTTGCTTTTCAATCAGGCGTTCCTTATTTTGTGGCCAGGTTTCCAGTCCCTTGCGCATTTGCATATGCGCCGAGAGAAGCAAACCTGCTGTGATAGTTCACTTTCATCATCATAATTATCATCATCATATTCATCATCATGTTCATCATCATGTTCATCATTATCATCATCATCATCATCATCATCATCATTTTCATCATCATGTCCATCATCATCATCATCATCATCATCATCATCATTTTCATCATCATGTCCATCATCATCATCATCATCATTTTCATCATTTTCTTCATCATGTTCTTCATCATCATCATCATCATCATCCTCCGCATTTCCAATCAGGTCTAACGGCACACTTGAAACGTATATGAAAAAGAAGTGTGATGATGAAACATGATGAGGAACATGATGATGCAAACGATGATGATGATGATGATGATGAACGATGATGATGAACATGATGATGAGGATGATGATGAGGATGATGATGAACATGATGATGATGATGATGATGATGATGATGATGATGATGATGATGATGAAAGTGAGCATGGTGGTGTGCATCATCATCATCATCATCATGTTGATCATCATCATCATCATCATCATCATCATTTTCATCATCATGTCCATCATCATGTCCATCATCATCATCATATCATCATCATCATTTTCATCATCATTTTCGTCATCATGTTCTTCTTCATCATCATCATCATCATCATCATCCGCATTTCCAATCAGGTCTAACGGCACACTTGAAACGTATATGAAAAAGAAGTGTGATGATGAAACATGATGAGGAACATGATGATGCAAACGATGATGATGATGATGATGATGATGATGATGATGAACGTTGATGATGATGATGATGAGGATGATGATGAGGATGATGATGAACATGATGAACATGATGATGATGATGATGATGATGATGATGATGATGATGATGATGATGATGATGATGATGATGAAAGTGATCATGGTGGTGTGCATCATCATCATTATGTTGATCATCATCATCATCATCATCATCATCATCATCATTTTCATCATCATGCTCATCAAATATCCACCAACGTTTTGACATTGCCTACCTGTTGAGCTCTGAGAGCGGCCGGGCAAGGCGGACCTAATCATGTTGCCCCCTTTGATGTGTTCATGCAACATGTTGCAAAGTTTGTCTGACTTTGGAAGACACAAAAAAGACGGAAAACGGCGGGAAACGGACGGAAAAAGAGGGGAAACGGACGGAAAACAACGGATTCCAATAATACCTGGTGTCTACAGGTCTTGTGGTCGTGGGAACCTAGATTGTGCAAAGCTATGATTCACGCGCTGTGTTCATTGTCGAGATTTCTTGTCTGCCTTGTCGCGTGCGGAATCTTTGAGAACTCAAGCCATGGGCGAAGCTCCTTAGCTGAAAGTCCCCGCAACTGTTTCCTGCTTCCCTTAAAAGCTGTAGACTCAAATACGCAAAGCTACGTGCATCCGTCAAGAGTTTTGGGAAAGCATGTGTTGAATTCTTATGGGCTTGTGAAATACGAGCATCGAGCGTGGCCTGCAAGAGACTATTAGGACCGGTGACTGCGGCGGGCCGTTTGTAAATAAGAGCTTTGCTGCCTTCGTTTCGTGCAGGCTAGCAAGACCTCAGCAGCTCCTTGATGGATTGTTCATGCGCACTTGTCATATATAGCTGCGAAGCAAATGAGGATGCTGTTGGCAAATCCGAAAGGCTTCCCGCAAACGGTTTTGGCACGTAAGGGCCCTTGTGCAAGCGTAAGTTTCTATATGGAGGCAGTTAAAAATGAGCCAGATCTCAATGTTTCGGCCAAAGCATGTTGAAGCGGGGCGCCGCAATAGGGGACTGTTCCCTATGTGGGATTGCCAAGGAAGGACGACCTAAGAAACGGACCGTTTTTTGCTGCCACGTACGCTTTTCCCAGAAACGGACGGATTTAGGCGGACTGTCCCAAAAAAAGTGCCCACGGTGGGTCCAGGTCTGAAAAAGAATGATGATGATGAACAAAATGATGATGATGAGGAGGAGGATGATGATGATGAACGAACATGATGATGATGAACAAACATGATGCTGATGATGATGATGATGATGATGATGATGAAAGTGATCATGGTGGTGTGCATCATCATCATCATCATCATCATCATCATCATCATCATCATTTTCAATCATCATCATTTTCATCATCATTTTCGTCATCATGTTCATCATCATCATCATTTTCATCATCATGTTCTTCATCATCATCATGATCATCATCAATGATCATCACCATCATTTTCATCATCATGTTCATCATCATGTTCATCATCATCTTCATATCATGTTCATGATCATCATCATCATCATCATTTTCATCATCATGTTCTGCATTATCATCAGGGATGAAGAACATGATGACGAAAATGATCATGATGAACGATGAACATAATATGATGATGATGAAGATAATGATGATGAACGAACATGATTTTGATGATGATGATGATGATGATGATGATGAAAGTGATCATGGTGGTGTGTGCATCATCATCATCATTTTCATGATTGCTCATCATCATCATCATCATGTTCGTCATCGTTGTGTTCATCATCAGCATCATCATTTTCATCATCATGTTCATCATCATCATCATCATCATTTTCATCATCATCATCATCATCATCATCCTGATGATAATCATCACTACGCATCCGCAGCATCACCAGCAGTTATCATGACAATCATCACAACGCATCCTCTGCATTTCCAGTCGGGTCTAAGAAAAAGGAAAAAGAAGAGCGCCTGAACATGATGATGAAAATGATGATGATCACAATGAAGACGAAAATGATCGTTAACTGCTGGTGATGCTGAGGATGTCAGGATGATATGACGATGTCCATGTTCATCATCCTGGTGATGCTGAGGATGCGTATCATCACTACGCATCCTCAGCATCACCAACGCATCCTCTGCATTTCCAGTCGGGTCTAACGGCACTTGAAACGCATATGAAAAAGAAGAGCGATGATGAACATGCAGGAACATGATGATGATGATGAACATGCAAATGATGATCATCATCAATCATCATCATCATTTTCATCATCATTTTCATCATCATTTTCATCATCATGTTCATCATCATCATCATTTTCATTATCATGTTCATCATCATCATCATCATCATCATCATCATCATCATCATCATCATCATCATCATCCTGATGATACTGCTCAAGTGCGTCTGCGCAGCACGATCTGCTTGCCATTGATAAGAACACCCACTCCTGCGCGCGCCAGAGGGCTGCAAAGTGGCCCAGTTTGTTTTTTTGCACGGTGTTAGGCTGCAATGCCTGCGCCCGCAGAGCCTCGTGGCCTGTTGTTTGGGATCAACATATTGCACTGACCAGTCTTGTAATGCTGGTTTTCGGGCCCATGACACAAGTTTACGAAGCCGCCCGGCATGTTTCTAAATCAATCTCTCCGACTGATGAGATCCGATTTACAATCATTGTCTACGAGTTGCCGTCAAGTTCCTAAATAAAGTCGTTACTCTGCATCCAAGTTTCCGGATCATTACAGAACGCCGAGTGTGGCAATCAATCTTGCCAGGTTTACGAATCCAAGTTTCCGAGCTTCCAAACTTCCGAATCCGCGCACCAAGTTTCCGAGCCCAGCGCTTCAAGTTTCCGAATATCCGTGCGTGATCTTCGTGAGGCAGTGCTTGGCCGAGGCCCATGGGCGTCTGGAACCCACAACGGCAGCGAGTGGACCCTGCAGTCATGCAGCTGCCGCCTGAGATTCTCCGCGGCCTACGCGGAAGCCTTTCAAGGGACAGAGTGATCCTCAGGAACGAGAACAAGTCCTCAGACATTGTACACTTCGGAAAGCCAGCGCCTTCTTTGACTTCAAGAGTCGCTAGAACATAGTGGCACGATCCAACAAGGACCTTCCACATGCTCGAGCAGGGCCAGATCATAGATCCGGACTCTCAGCAGGCCTCATGAGATCTTTGGTGGGGTGGGGTGGCCTTAGGGTTTTATTTTCCTTCTCGAAATGGAAGGGGACACGGCCATTGGGAAGGGGGCTGCCGGCATGCTTCTTCACAGGTCATCGGGATGATCCGACCCTTGACCGGGGATTTCGAGTTTTTTGACCCCATTCCGTTGCAAGTCGCTGCCTCAAGTTGCGGCTGTGCATTTGGGTATGGGCCATGGGTCAAAATAAAACCACCAGGGCACCGCAGGATTTAGTTTTTGGTTCCATTTACCAGGGGTCCGTTTTGGGTGCGGATCTTTGACCCACAGTCATTTCCTTTGCTTGTCGAGCGGCACGTCTCAGGTTGCCAACTTCATGATGAAGCGCGGCTTCCGCCTGGAAGCCCCGTCCGCACA
Organism: Effrenium voratum; assembly: GCA_963377175.1. Taxonomy (NCBI): domain Eukaryota; class Dinophyceae; order Suessiales; family Symbiodiniaceae; genus Effrenium; species Effrenium voratum. Next base: position 101,309 of record CAUJNA010000460.1, read on the forward strand.
GCTGACGAAGCTGCCCTTCGTGCAGCTGAGCAGCACGTGCAGCAGCACGAAGCACGACGTCGAAGCGCTTGTGCGCGACACATTTTTTTTTTTGTGCCGCGATTGCCTGGAACCTAGGCAAATCCTGCCTGAGGCCAGTGTGAAGGGGCTGGGAAAAAATGGGCAGGGTTGGCAGCTTGTGCCTAAGCTTTCAGCTTTGGAGCAGGTGGAAGCTCAGGAAGGGAATCCAGTTGCCGCCTTAGCCAGTTGCTGATTCAGTGTTTCAAGGTTTCGACCCATTTGCGTACATCACACTTCCGACTCTGTGAGTCGTGAAGCGCATGCCTTTGCAGGAATTGCACTTGCATATGCAATCTGCCGGCAATGCCAAAGCGAACTCCTGGCATGATTTTAGCCCAGATTTACTTCAGCATGCCAATGTTGCTTGGACAACTTGGGAAGACTCGCTTTGTACGATTCTTTGCATGGCAGGCTGAAGTACGCACCCGTTGAAGAGCGGGGGAACAAAGATGCGCTCATGAAGGCTATGCGTCAGGCCTGCTAATATTGGTGGAATGCTGTGTCAAATGGGTGTGTCTCCTTTTGGTTGGTTGTAAAGGGAAGCCAAAGGGACAAGAGCAATTTTGGGCGGGCGCTCATTTTTGGAGACAGACGCACATAGTTGGCCAAAAAGAGCGATTCTCAGCGCTGCAGCCTAGGGAGCAGGGCCGCAGAGCTGGAAGATCATGCTTATCGGAAGTGAAGCGTCTTGGGCCTACCTTGCTGTATGACGCTGCTTGGAGCTGACCCTTCTTAGGCTGCAGTCTGACCGTGATGTGCTTGCCGAAGCTGTGAAGCAGGACTTTGCCTGCAGGATGAGCGATCATCATTTAATTGCTGCATGCCCAGGACTACTCAGTCTAGCCCCAAGCATTTCAGCCCATCACCTGCCACGCAACCGTACCGTTTGGAGGCAATGGCTTATGCGTCAGCCTTCTCTGATGACCGCGATTTCATGATGCAGGCAGCTTTGATGCGCTTTGTGAGAGCTTGCCCGTGATGGCAAACAGGCATCATTGAAAACCTGGCAGACTTATTACCAAGCACAGACCGCATAGGCACTTTGAAGCCAAGACTCTATCGGCGTAGGCAGTCCTAGGCACTTTCAGCCTGACGTGGGCGCGTGTTACGCTCGTGCTTCTGAGCAAAGACACTGAAGAATAATGCACATGCATGATTCACTCTTGAAAGTCTTGGCTGGATTGATGTTGCTTCAAACATGTTCTGCAGCACTTGAGCATCTTTGGCCAGGCAGCGCAACAGCACGGATTGACGCTGAGATATGGGAGCGAACACTTACGCCGGAGACTGACTCTTTGCTTTAGGAGACGAGAGCAGCCAGTGTAGCCCAGTTTGTCCAGCATTGGCCGTTTGCTGAGTTGCATGCCCTGCGGGCTTTTCGAGCGAAGGTGCAGACCCAGATATTTGTTATGCAGCGGCCAGTTGCCAAGCTTGGGTGATCTACTCCAATGCTGTGCGTTGTGTTGCTGCCTTGGCAGCCCGGCAAAGGTAAAAGCCAGCTGGCGAGCTTTGCAGCACGTGTCCCCCAAGCTGCGTGGATCCTCGCGCATGGCTCGGGTCTCAATTTCGCCAGCATGACAGGGGGCCGCCAGCATGCGCAGCTGCTTTGCGTTGGGTGTGTATTTCTTTTTAGGAGACCTTCCAAACACGTTGGTTTTTCGAAGATGGTTTCCCACCAAAAACGACACGTGTTGCATGCCTGGCTCGTCTTGGCCGCGTTCGGTCGAAGGTGCGAGAGGCCGTGAAGCAGTGCTGGCAGGCCCTGGAGTATGCCTCCGAGGTGCCCTTCCGGATCCAGAAGCGAACAGACATGGCTGTGGGTCAAAACCAATGGTACCATTTTGGGGTAGGTGCATTACCCATTTTAGTCAATTTTAGTGGGGATTGGGATGTTCACCGGGGGTACGGGCTTTTGACCCATGGCCACATGCAGCTGAGCATGTCCTTAGGAATTGCAAGATGACAAGGACACGATAAGCTGGGGCCTTACCATGTGTCTCTTTTGAGCGATCCAAAACCAAACAGAGTTGCTGAGATCTGGCCTTGAAGCAAACCTGGCACTGCCTTCAGTTTGCTGCTGGAACCTCATGAGTCCGCGTATGCACGCAGTCAGTCTTGCCTGCACTAAGTCCCTCCGACTTCGATCGGATGCTTCCTTCATGTTGAAGGCTGTTGACCAGAGCGCTGCCGTTGACTCATTCTTCAACCCTCAGGGAGCAGTTAGCATTTCTTTGAATAGAGCAGTTGGCATTCCAAGGATGCCCTACAGTTTGCCACAGATGCTCTTCTGTGCAACCATGAGTTCATGCAGCAGGTGGGCGGTTGTGTGATTGCGTCAGTGAAGGTGAGGCTTATTTTATGTAATTTGTTCCTCCTCCACAAGCTCCCGGTTTGGTGCTGGATTCAGTGCTACGAGTTTGCTTTTCTGCCGCTGATTGACGCCTCCCGCGGACATTTGTGTACTGGAGGCGGTGGAGATTGATGGCATGGCTCTTCAATTTGCAGCCACTTTGTCAAAGCAAGACGGAGAGAGAGCGAAAGAGAGAGAGAGAGAGAGAGAGAGAGAGAGAGAGAAAGAGAGAGAGAGTGGGAGGGAGGGAGGGAGGGAGAGGAGACGAGAGGGAGAGGAGAGGGAGAGAGAGAGGGAGAGAGAGAGGGAGAGAGAGAGGGAGAGAGAGAGGGAGAGAGAGAGAGAGAGAGACAGAGAGAGAGAGAGAGAGAGAGAGAGAGAGAGAGGGAGGGAGGGAGAGAGGCAGATGAGGGCAGAATATTCCCCCATGCATATTTCATTTGCAGCTCTCAGGCCATGGACATAGTTGACCGCGATTTGGTGCTGAAGGCACTGCGGCGGTCACTACGCAATCATCCTTATGAATCAACCGAGAGGGTCCAAGTACCTAAGAAGGTACTTAGGCCTCTGTTTACCCCTAAAGAACCCAGGAGGCACTTGGACCCTCTGGGTCAATTCTCACACCTGAAGTGAGGAATCCCGAATGACCTTCATCCGCTCATTTCACCCAAAGGGTGAGTTCTTGTGACCAATGATCATTGCACAGTTCTACTTGTTCACGATGTGCACCCAGACCTTGCATCATGCACGTGTGTGGCTTCAAGCTTTCGCATGGCAGGCGGTGCAGAAGACTTGGCGTGCCTTGCAACATGCGCCAGAATCTCTTCGTTCAGATAGAGCTGTGGTATTGGAGGCGCTGCTGATACTCCTTGGATGCTTGAAGAAGCCGCAGACCGGAGCAGACTCAGCGAGAAGCTTTGACAGGCGGTTCGGCAGCACCATGCTGCGTTGCAGCTCGCTTCTCCAGAAATCCTTCTCGACGAGGATCGAGCATGCTTAGCACAACTCTCTCTCTCTCTCTCTCTCTCTCTCTCTCTCTCTCTGTCTCTCTCTCTCTCTCTCTCTTTCTCTCTCTCTCTCTATGTTTCTCTATACACATCATATATGTGTTTCAGAATATTGCAGATGGCTTGCAAGATTGCCCAGCATTGCCTTCGAGTTGGACTGCCAGGATCTGGTGTTTGAAGCAGCTAGAAGGCGGCCAGATTTCCTGCGTGGGCTCACTCATCAAGCCGCGTGAACACACAAACTGCGCATGTCCTAAGGCTTTGTTCCGGAGTGTGTGCGTGAAAGCAAAGGCAGGGAGAGGGACTCGATGGCATGGCTTCGCGTTGGACTCGATCGCCTTGCCAGGCCTTATGATGCGCATGGTGAAGCTACAGCCCATGACGCTGCAGTATGTGACTGGTGAGTTACGCCGGGAGCTGACTATGCCGCGAGTTCTGTTCTTTTCAGAGAAAGGCTTGGACACCTTTTTTTGCCAGGATATGATGAGGAGCTTGTGCTTGAGGCAGGGTTTGTAGACCTGCAACATGCGCAGACCCTGCAAACTGTGCCAACCCCACGTGGCGATGGCGTGCGAGCGCCATGCATGATTGCCGCAAGGCAGTTCGACGCAATTGGAGAAGTCTCCAGCATGCTGCCCCGGAGTTGCGAGCATCGCGCGTGCCTCAGGTCTCTTGGTTTTGGAGGTTTGCAGAGTGGGGAATTTGATTTTCCCTGGAAATCAGATCGAGTCTTCAACTGTGTCATGTGGGTGTCTGTTTTTTACTAAGCAATCATTTTAGCAACACGGAGCTAACCGGATTCGCGCGAGAAAACCGGAAAACCGATAACACCAAGAACACCGTGGTTTTCGCGTTTTCGCGGTTTTCGCGGTTTTCACGTTTTTGCGGTTTCGCGGTTTTGGTGCTTTTCGTGGTTTCGTTTTTTTGCGCTTTGCGGTGTTCGCGTTTTCGCGATGTTCGCAGGTGTTCGCTGCAAGTTTCCGTTGTTACTATGCTTAATGGCCTTATGTTTTGAGCCCCCAGCGGTCATAGAAATAAGATAGGTAGGTAGATAGATAGATAGATAGACAGTTAATTATCACGATGACATTTATGGCCCAGAGGTTCATGAGTCAGATACCCGTTTGCAAGGTGAACCGACAAGTCAATTCGTACAGATGGATAGCATGCCCGCATGCTATCGTTTGGCTCAAGACAAAAAGGCGCGCACCGCGCGCGTTTGCCCAAGTTAAGGGAGAGATCGCAGTCACGGCGGGATTCGTTCCTTTTAAGGTCCCGGGTTCCCCCATTGTTGAGAAAACAGTGTTTCCCTCTCCTTTGAGTGGTTATCAGCCGTGACGCTTTTCGGGAAAACAAACCCTTCTGTGACTGCGGCCGTTTCGGTCGCGCATGGAAGCCGGCCCTCACCGCGGCAATCGCGGTGGCAAGGGGCCGCGTGCTCGTCTGTGCAACACATTACAACAGATTGTGGTTGACGAATACAAGAAGCAAGACCGACGTTTTCGCTGGATCAAGTTTACAGAGGCCTCAAAGCAGCCCTTTTTACCTGGCAGGAAACATTGGACAGCTGGCACTTGTGTCATTTCGACCCAGAGGTCATTGAGGCCGCCGACAACGCTTACCAACAGCGTCTTGCTTCGGTTGAAACCGCTGGTGCGGCCAGGATAGCGCCGCAGCCTCTGGCGCGGCAGGGTCTATAGCAGCAAGGTCGAGGATTGGTTGCGACCTCCTTCGCCCCGCCGACTCCATCCTGGCAACAAGATCCTCCTCGTGAGCCACTGCCTCGTCACCGACCGTCTGCAGAAGAGAAGCAAGTGTTGCGAGGTGCTGCCAAAACTGCACTTCGTGGGTAGTATACGCTAAAGCCGCGGAAGCGCGGCAGGACAGCAGCCGGGAACGATCGCCTCTTCCGAGATCAAGGCCTCCTTCATCTCCAAGGCAAGAGCTGGCACCCGTCCCTGTGGAGCATCGGGCACAGAGCGTTGAACCCGCACTTCCACGGAAAAGCAGACCGTCAAGGACATCTCTCGCAAGAACAGTATTTACCCCGTGACACGCTTCGACGAGCACGGCACTTGGGTACTCGTTCGAGAGGCTTCACAGGCACGCGAGCTAGGCGACATCTCACCGCCGGGCGAAGCGGACATCCCGACATCTCCGTCAGGCTGACCCGTATTCACTTGCGGACAAGACGTGGAGAGATCCGCCCAGGCGATCATCCACAAGCTCGCGATCACGATCTCCAGATCGACGCCCAGGACCAGCGGAGCACTATCGTCTCGACGCCTATAGCTCAGAGGGAGCCTACGCAGGACGCGGAAGCTCTTACAACTGGCAGGGCGGCTTACGTGCCTCGGCGCGTATACGAGGCACCAGCGCATATTGAGCCTATTGCTTTGCGTAGCAGGAGGATTTGGAACAACAGAGCAGCCGCCGTCAAGGGCCGCGCCAAAGATCATTTTTGGCAGCAAGCCTCCATTGCCCAAGGAACTTCCTCGTGCAGGTTCTTCGGCTCCAGCAAAGGCTTCTATTCCTACAAAATCCCCTCCTCGAGCAATTGGTTGCTAATCAAGTGGCTCCGCCACCTCCGCCTCCGGCTGCGCCACCTCCAGTGCCTCCCATGCCCCTCGCAGGGGCGCCGCCTCCGCCAAAAGCTGGCGACGGCACTCGTGTTCCGCCAGTACCAATTGCAATTTTAGGAGGGTTATACTTGTCAGCCCCACAAGCGCCATCGGCCGCAAGCTCCGACTCGTCATCAGACTCCGATGGAGCTGACGATACCCCACAATGTCGAGTTTGTGGCGGCAGTCATGAAGACACGGAATGCCCACACCTCACCATGAATGGTGGTGGGGGAGGCGGGGGCCGCCATCGATCGCGCCACATATGAGGAGTCCGTTGTTCGTGTCAAGGATCTCAAGGATCTTGTACTACCACCCCCTCCGGAGAATGCGGGTCAGGCTAGAGGTTTCGTCAAGCAAGTTTTGATGGCCATCGCTCGACTCCAAAAGACCCCCGGAGACGAAGTATACCAGCGGGCCCAAGCGTGTATGTCCTCCTCTGAGCAGGAACTCGTCGCGGACAAGCGCTTCCCACGCCTAGATCGTGAAGTAGCCGCAAAGCTCCTTAAAACCTGCCGCAAAGGTAAGTTCGGGCTCTTGTTTCAGAACATGGTTGAACAAGAGAGAATCTCGTCAGGTGGGATGCCCGTAGGGAGAATCATGTTGCGTACCATCTTCAAGCACTTCCAGTTGGAACGAGGTAGGATCGGAACCTTAGGAGGTCGTAACTTGTTAAAGTTGTCTCTTGCAGGTCCATCCCTTGCTGACTTGGACGCCTTTCGGGAGAAGTACGTTTACGTGCCGACTGCAATTCTTGTGGCAGAGCAGCCCAAGGAAACAACCTTGTTTGATCACCTGTTGGATGAGCTGGAAAAGTGCACCGCGCTGAAGCCTAAGGTTGAAAAGGCAAGGGAAGCCCCTATCGGCAGCCACCGTAGGAAGCCGGAATGGTTGTGGTCCAAGGTTGATCTCGCTTTGGAGCTCCATCAGGACAAGCGGAACAGGGATGAGTTTGACAAAAGTTTTCAATTCAAGCCAGCCGTCGTGTCCCAGGGTGCCATGCCTGCCGCAAGCATCGAGGACAAGCCCAAGAAGAATAAGAAGAGTAAGAAGGATAAATCTGCTGACCAGCAGAGCGCCGAAGGTTAAAGCTCCAAAGCCGCCTCCTCCTAAAGCTAATGCAGCTCCAGCCCCCCAAGGGCAAAGGTAAGGGTGGTTCGAACGATAACCTTACTCCTAGGTCTAAGGCCATCAGCAAGATAGCCAACATGACCGCGGCCGAGAAAGCAAAGACCCCATGCATGTTTTATGCCTATAATTCGTGTAAGGCCAAGCAATGTGCATTTCTCCACAGTGATACCAACAAGTACACTGGTCCCAAGCCCAAAAGCCTGTTGTCACCGCCGCCGCCAAAGGCGAGTGCAGCTGTTGCCCAGCTCGTTCGGGATACTGCTGCAGGGAGACACTTGATCGGACGTCAAGCTTTGAATGGCAACATGATCAAGTGCGTGCGCGAGAGTTTTGCGACTGGGGGTGGTGCCCAACAAGGCACTACTTCATTAGGGTTCAAGGACAGCCGGGTGATACCTGCTGAAGAGCAGGTGTACGTCCTCCGTGATTGCCCACCAGCGCAATCCATCGGGAAGACCGTGATGGATCAAGGACACCTTTTCATGTGGGACCCACGTGAAAATGTTTCCATACCTTGTTCCCCCAAAGGAACTCAGTGGATGTGACATTAACGTGCCCCGCAACGCACGCATTAATGTATCTAGGGTAGTGGAGTATGTTCCCCAGCATGATGAGGTGGCAAAGCCCAAGTTGGCAGAGTCGTCAACCCACCTCTGGCCAATTGAAGCTGCTGCCATGAGCACGGCCGAAGACGATGTTGTCTCTTTGTGCGATGACTCGCGCCAAGCGTCAGATGAGGGTGAGCTAGATCAGGTTCCAGCTTCTCTGGAAGATCAACACGGATGCCGAGCAACCTGATGGCACGGTCCCGTTTGTTGGGAGGAAGTGCTTTAGTGAAAATGTCTGCTGACTGCATGTCTGTTTTGACATACTCTATTGAGATGCGGTCACTTTCAAGCTGCTCTGCGACGCAAGCAAGGTTCACCTTGTGCGTGCGTTGTACACAGCGTAGCTTAGATGAGAAACCCCTCTTCGCTACCAGGATGGTCGCCTTATTATCCTCATGGATTTTAAGGTGAAACGGCCTATCCGAAATCAGCTCCCATCGGCTGAGTGCAGGTAGCGCCTCCTGGTACGCAAGAGACACTATTTCCGCCTCGGTAGTCGAGCGCGAGACCGAAGTCTGCCGTTTCGACACCCACACGAGGGGAAAGTGCGTACGCGGGCCACTCAACACCAAGAAACCACCGGATGTTATCTCTTTCACCAGCGAAATCTGCGTCCACATCGAGAGAAAGATGTACCGTCAGTCGAATCCTGTACTGTGCCAACTAGGGCGCTGTTCACCGTGATGTTGATGTAGCAGACAAGCCTACGCAACTGCTTATCGCAGTTCCTAGACCATTTCTGAAAATAGGAAGCAACGCCCTAACCACAAAGCCTTCATCAGCACGCGGCATGCGGCGAAGCCGAGCTCACCCTCCGAGGCGTCGTCTGCGGGGTCTAAAGATCCAGCGGGACAGAATGGAGTGGTGGCATCACGCAACTTTTCAGTTTTTAACTGCGCAGCCTCAAGATATAACGCAACCGTTTGACGAGCGTAATCTCGCACGTCGAACGCCATGCCCCCTTTCAACTTGCCCATTGCGGCATTGAGATCGGGTGCAGTTGGGTCCTTCGGGGCGTCTATCGAAAGGTGATTCCTGCCTAGCACCCGATAGATGTTTCTGGGGGTTCTATGTCTACTAGTCTTGTTAATTTTTCCCAGAAGTCTTTATGAAGGTGGCTGGGGCCGGCCAACGTCAAGTCATCGACGTATGTCGAAGTTTCCGGGAAACCCTACGACTTCACGCCCTCCAAGTTCACTAATGAAACCTTTGAGGCGTGCCTCCCAGAGTCCGCCAGCGTCAGGATGCCCATAAAGAGCTTCAACGAGCAAAACCACAGGTTTCACGAAACGCTCGCGCCACCACCTCGGCCGGAGCTCAGGCGGGAGTGTGATCCAAGTTTGGTACTTGGACTTCAGCAGTGCTTGTACGTAAGCCTTTGTAGCGTCCGCTGTTGTAAGCGAGACAGTTATTAAGACCTTGTACGCTTGTGGGATTTGCTCCCAGTTCTTGGTACACAGCCGCTGCACCATGCTCGTCTTTCGCACAGTCTCCGCGACACACTATCCGACCTTTCATCTTTTGAAGACGCTTAGCGAGTTCGGCGAATTTGACGGACGCTAGCGACATCAACTGTCCGAAGTGAACTTTTACACTGGACCGTCGCGCCTCAGCAGCGGACTGAATTAGGATCCCAAACACCGGCTTTCTCAAGACCTGTGGCTTCAAGTCGAACGGCTTCAAGGGCTTCCGGGGAAGCCAGCATTTCGGCACGTGACAAGAGTCTGGTCACCATTGCGGTGATTTCAGGATCCTTCTCCTCTCTACCTTGTCCTAGGGAATGTGCGATGAGATTTTCAACATCAAGAACTTGTTCAACGATGTCGTGGCACCTTTCATCGGACTCAACAGCAACACCTATATCTTCCAAACCAGAGAGAGGGGATATGTGTTTTAGCTGCTGTTCACGTTCCCGGTGGTCGAGAGACAATGGCACCTGAACAGGCATCGCAGGCACAACGGGTCCTACTGTCGGATACAGCGCACGGGCAACAGTGAGACACATGCCTTCGGGATAGAAAGCGGTCTTTGCAGTTTTGTTACCTGCTGCAAGCGAGTGATGGTACCGTTTTTCATGCGGACTTGAATGCTCCAAGCGCGGATGCGAGTGTGCTATTGCTAGTCATCACTTTCCATGGCTTCTTGATGGGGCAACCGTTGCTGCCCTTTAGACCTAGGGCACAACCATGGAAGGTCACTGGGGTGAAGACCTGTGCGTATTCCCTAAAGAATGCAGCAACATCATCCCTAGCACAGCTGTTGCAATCCCTTGGCCATTCAAACGAACACTACCCCCGTGATGAAGGACAGTCTCAGCGCGACGTCTGAATTTGGAGAACAACTCTCTCGACTCTTTAACCTTTTGCTTCAATTTCTGGTGGCTTCCGAACTTGGCCTTGTTAAGGCGTTGCCATGCTGATCCCGATGTACAGGGGATAGCAGCCCACAGATTGGGCTTTTCACAACCTTCTATCTGCGACTGCAGTTGGATTTATCCTTCATCGGTGCTAAGGTCCATGAACTCTTTAGCAAGCCTAACATGCGGTACGCCTAGACCTTCAAACACGCGACCCATATTGGACTCTGGAGAGCAGGCGTATTCAAACATCACAGGCAACTTATCCATGCGTGCCTGACGTTTGCGGGCACGATGATGCCCTACCACAAATTGCTTGGGCGGCGGGGTTTCAACCTCGGCTCTGCGCGGCATGCCAAAAATTGGCAATGTGTCTGGACTGCCGTTCTTTGATGCTTCGGTGAGAGGTGTCGGCGGTGCGGACTCTAACACACGGCTGCACCTGTGGGAATAACACAATCGGACTGAATGGGTTTTAACTTGAACACTGTGAACCCGGTCCATGAATCCCCAAGTGAGCGATTTGGTCGGCTACCAAACCAACCATCGTGGATGTTGTCTGCTCTGCCCCCCTGAAACACGGCACGAGTGGTGCGAGCTGCATTTTGACATTTTCTTTGAACACCGAAAATCTTCACCTTGCGATGTAGCGGCTGTCGCTGGCGCGGAATCGAAAAATGAGGCACCGGGTCTTGAGGGAGCTGGCTCCCCGGCTTCGGCTGCATCAAATTCATGCGCTACATCTTCTGCACTAACTGCGATCTTCGGATCTTTATCATGCTCGGATGCGTGAATAGCTCTGGCTACCTCCTCATCCCCTTCGGTATGAACAATGGGAATGGGTTCCTTAGACTCAATTTTGGCAGCGCTTTCTGCAGCTGCTTCAGCCCTATCTGCAGAAACAAGTTCGGAGAACCTTTTCTTACATTCAGCACTGTGAGTCTTGGAATGACCGGTGCACGCACGACAACCTGGCGTTTCCTTGAACTTGATGATCCTCTCAACAGTTGTGCGCACGGATTTTGACTTGACAGTGGATGGAGTGGGCGGGGCCCCGAAAGGCGCCTCTCGCAGGGGCAATGGTGGGGGATCTGACCCCTCTGTCTGACCCCTCCACGCAATGCTCTGTCTGCTGCTGCTGCGATCGGAAAGCTTGGCGGTCCGTCTTCAACAAACAATTCCGGTTCTGGAACATCGTGAACGGAAATGGAACCATCTTTACGAAAGGCATCATAGTCCATGACTTTGACCACGTTACGGTACCTCAACCCCGGATCGACCCTCCAACCCAAAAAGAGCGCTGCGCCATGTTCGGATCAAAAGTGCGTTTGCCAGGAGTCTTAGTTCTGTACCAAACCAATTGTCCGAAACAGCATCTCTCCCCTTGCAACTTTTCCTTTGTGAGAGCTTCCCATTGGGTTTTACCGGGGCTGAATGGAGCAGGCCTATCGAACGACATGGTTTCTCTTCACGGATGTCGCGCTCCAGGGTGGTATTGTGGGGCCACCTGTTTGGCAAGCTTGTCTCTGGGACGAGACCGACTTCGTGGGCCGCTCCTTCGAGCTCTCCTGCTGCACCCATGAACTGACGGAATTGTTTAACATGCGCTTGTGTGTCTCGCCTGCTCACAGGGTAGGCAAGGCGAACGCCTGAGAAAACATCACGTACTACATGGTGGGATTTGATTCCTCCGAAACCTACTCCGAGATGTTCATCGCCCGTGGCAAGAATCACAGAATCGGTAGCCAACTGTTGAAATGGTGCGGTTGGGACGTCGACTTTGTCGTCTGACCTGGCATCCTTCTCGTGCGCCGCCCTTGCAGAAGTGGTCTTTGAGATGGAACACACTTTGCAAAATGGGTTCTTAGGGAAATGGGACTGGACCTCATGCGCTCGGGAGATTTTGCTTGCTCCTTTAACGCAGTAGCATGTGTTGGGTCACCGCCCCCAAAAGCGATCAATGGAAGTTCATCCTTGGGAGGAGGGGCTTCCTCAGCCGCTAACATGTTCACAGCTTGAAGATGTGCTTGAAAGTAGATCCGCTAAAGCAGCTGCATAGTGCGCTGCGGCATGTCCACAAAATTTCCAAAAGTGTGCAAGTGACTGGGCGATGCTTGAATAACTTGCGTCAGTCATTGTGAAGTAAACTTGACTTCAAGTTGGCGTGGTAATGCGCCCAGGACACTCCCTCAGTGCCGTCAATGAGGGGGGAGTCAATTATGACGATGACATTTATGGCCCAGAGGTTATTCATACAGATGGATAGCATGCCCGCATGCTATCGTTTGGCTCAAGACAAAAAGGTGCGCGCTGCGCGCGTTTGCCCAAGTTAAGGGAGAGGTCGCAGTCACGGCGGGGTTCGTTCCTCCTAAGGTCCCGCATTTCCTCCGTTGTTGAGAAAACTGTGTTTCCCTCTCCTTTTAGTTAGATAGATTAGATTAGATAGATAGATAGATGAATCGATAGATACATAGCACGGTAAGATAGGACAACATGGGATAAGATAGGACAAGATAGGATAAGACAGGATAAGATAGGTTACGACGGGATAAGATGGAATAAGATAGGTTCAAATAAGATAAGACAGGACAATGTGTGATAAGATAAGATAAGGTAGGCAAGATAGATAAGGTAGATAGTATAGATATGACAGGTATGATAGTCAAGGTAGATAAGGCATATAAGATAGGAACAAGATAGTGAGATAGATACGATGTGACAGATAGGAAAAATAAGAAAGATAGGATAGATATGATAGACATGATAGATAGGTAGGTGTCTAGGTAGAGAGAGAGATAGATAGATAGATAGATTGATATGTAGATAGATATTTAGGACAAGATAGATAGATAGATACATAGGATAAGGTAGGACACGCTAGGATAAGTCGGGAGAATATAGGGTAAGATAGCATAAAACAGGATAAGACAGCGTAAGGCAGCATATGATAGGATCAAAAAAGGCTAACATACATATACACATACATATGTATATATATATATATACATGGTCGCCCCCGCCCCCCAAGATCCACCCTCAGCTTAAACTGCAAAAACACTGGAATTTACAGTGTTTTGAGCAGTTTTCAACTGTTTGAAGCAGGGTTGATCCTGGACAAGATGTGATGCTGGCAGATGTTTTGGTTTGAGAATGCATTTTCACATGGTATTTGCAGCAATTTTGAGCCCGGAAAAGGATAGGCAAGCAGAAGTTTGCAGATGATTTGTGATTGAAGTGTGTTGAAGATGTGAAAAGATTACATTTTTTTGGTATTGTTTTCTTTTTTAAAGTTCGGGAAGGTCAGGGTGCTCAAAGTGCTGCACTGGGACAGTACAGCACTTTGGAGACCAGGGTGCTCAAAGTGCTGTACTGTCCCTATTTTTTGTGTTTCCCAAAGCAAACAAATAGGGACAGTGCAGCGCTTTTGAGGGGCCAGGCTACACACGGTGAGATAATAGGAAAGCTGGAGAAGGTATGATATTTAGAATTGGTAGGTAGATACAATAGGTCGGTAGATAGATAGGTAGATAGACAGATAGGATCAGAGAAGGTGATATGAGATAAGATATGACAAGAAAGGGTAAGACAGGATAAGATGGAATACGATGGGGCAAGATAGGACAAAACAGGACAAGAAAAGTGAAGACAGGTTAACGCAGGATAATATATTATAAGAAAAGGCAAGGTAGGCAATGTAGATAGGTAGGTAAAATCGATGTGATACAGAAGATAGACCAGATAGATAAGATATCATAAGACAGATACGAGAGGTAGGATGGGATAGATGGGAATGATCGGAGAGATAGGATAGATAGGATAGATAGGATAGGTAGGTTGGTGGGTAGGCGGGTAGGTTGGTAGATAGATCGGTAGATAGATACATAGGAACAGATAGGATAAGGTAGGAACATATAGCAAGATACAAGATAAGGTAGGATAACATGAGATTGGCTAGCGGGTAGGAATGGATAAAAAAGATAGGGTAGTAAGGCTAATACAGGATAAGATAGACTACGATAGCACATGGTAGGATACGATAGGAAAATAAGATTAGATGGGATAAGACAGGATGAGGGTAGGATAAGACAGGATAAGATGGAGAGATAAGTAGATATAGATAGACACATAGGATAGATAGGCTAAGACACGGTAAGATAGGCCAACGTGGGATAGATAGGATAAGATAGGATAATACACGACAAGCTAGGATATGATAGGAGATAAAATAGGCTAATATAGCATATGACAAGATAATCTATGATAAGAAAAGATAAGGTAGGTAAGATAGATAAGGTACATAGTATAGATATGATAGATATGATGGACGAGGTAGACAAGACGTATGATATTTATCAGGTAGATCAGCTGGACAATCTAGACAAGATACAATGAGTTAAATAGGACATGCATGAATGATCTTGTAGATATGATATTTAGATCGGATAGGTAGGGTAGATACGGTCAATAGATGGATAGATGGATAGATAGATAGACAGGTAGGTAGATAGATAGATACAGAGATGGATAGAAATAGATAGATCGAGATGGGTAGATCGAGATAGAGATAGAGATAGATAGAGATAGAGATAGATAGAGATAAGTAGTTATATATAGAGATAGGCATAGATAAAATTGATAAATAGATAGATAGATAGATAGATAGATCAATAGATACATGATAGATAGATAGTTGGATAGAGATAGATAGATAGATAGATAGATAGATAGATAGACACATAGATAGATAAATGGATAGACAGAATATGGGATGAGTGTGCCGCCTTTTCAAGGGGTTATGTCGCGCGAAAGTTGGCATTTGCACGGTTTTCACCGCTTTCGTGGGTTTCTCGTGTTCACAGTTTTCGCGGTTTTCGTGTGTTTTGCAGTTTTTTGCGGTTTTCGCGTTTTCGCGTTTTCGGTTGCAAAATCCGCTTAGCGCACATCACGAAAAAATCGCACAGTCTTTTTAGGGGACCCCCCACCCACCCCTCCCCCAAAATGGTGGTTTTCCTTTTGGTTTTCCTTGATGAACCAAACGAGGGTTCCCAAGCCGAAACCAAGTTCAGCTGGCCTGTGCAAGGCCCAGCTTCATGCTGGCAGCTGTGCAGGTGGATGCCTGGAGCCGAGAGAAAGCCGGATGGCCGGGATAGATGGGTCCCAAGTGGCTGCCCTTTTGGATTTCATTGACCAAAGAATGGTCAAAAAAGACATTCCCAAATGGCTGAGGGTCCAACATAGGTACCCAAATGGTACCCAGGTAAATGGACACATGGACTAAAACCTGCGGTCTAGGGGTGACCAATTTTGACCCAGCGGTAAAGGGGATAGGGTTAATCACCAATTCCAAGGAATGTTTACCATAGCTGTTGACTTAGTTCTCCATCCTCCCAGGCCGATGGCCTCTCATTTTGTAGTCTCTGCTCGAGAAAGCCATTGGACTTGTCAACTGTTTTGAGCCATGTTGGGAACATGTCATCGTATCATACAAGACATGGTTTGTGTGTTCTCAGCTGTAATTATTGCCGCTTCTATTGTGTATTAACGGGATTGGCAAGTGAGCGTGAAGATACAACCATTTGTAAATTGGTGGCCCAGTATTCTGTATTCCGCGTAACTGCAGATGTGCCGCTTGCTAGCTGTGTGTTCTAGCTATGTCCTAGCTTGGCACATCCTTCAACAAACTTCTGTGGGCTTCAGACGATTACTTTCTCTGCTTTTTTTCTTTCTTACAGGAGGACGAGCTTTTGCAGAGGCAAGTGCAAGCGGGGCTCTGAGGCCCTCACCCTCTCCCTGGCCGCTGAAAATGTACGGAAGGACAGCTTCCATGAAGCCTGTCTGAGGCATCTGGTTGCTGCCAGCTCTTTTCGGCCAGGACCCACAGGTTGTTTGTGAAGCTGTGGAAAGGGAGCCGGTGCCCCAACTCCTAGCGGTCCTAGCGTAGCTCCGAAGATCCTGAGCACTGGTTGGCAGTTTGAGGTGGGAGATGCTGGAGCACGCTGCCGAGGACACATAGTTCTAGCAGTGCTAGTTGCTGCTTGGTCCTGGCGCGATCGTTTCGTGCTTCTTCGACTGCACGAGGACCTGCGCTCGAACCATGCCTTCATGATGGAAGCTGTAGGTGTGCTGACTCGCAATCTTTGCACCGGCAGACTTGATGGTGTGCCTTTGCCAGGCATCGAGGGTTTGTCGCTGAAGTATGCCTCTGCTGACCTTTGTGACAGCCTTACTTGATCCAAATTGCCAGGTTGCACCTTCTCTGAATTTGGGGAGTGATTCCTAATCTGCTTGCTCATGTGAGGTGCAGAGCCGGACATAGTCCTGGCTGCGATCTCCAACTGTGGCCGAGCATTGGAGTTCGCGGTGAGCGACTCAGATGATTGCACTTCTTTTCAGCCGTCTCAGAAGAAGTTGGACTTTGCTTTCAGAGTGAAATACGATGCTTGCTGCTCGTTGTGAGGCGGAAGGTCTGAGAGCAGAGCCGGACATTGTGCTGATGGCAGTGCGGCAGGACAGGTTTTTTGGCCCTTGGGGCTATGTGATCTGGCATTCTTGATTTCAGAGACACACGGGTTCGACATGTTACACAAGTGGTCAACATGTTTAAAGAAACATGACGGTAGCAGTCCCTTAATTAGTTGTTTGAAAAGCAAGCCCTGCGTGCAGTGTAGGAAGGGCAATGAACTCGAGATGCTTTCCGTGCACATGTCCGTGGCACAGCAAACCCCTTGTCGAGGACTTCGAAGCAATCGCTTTTGCCGATGACGAGCTCCGGAACGACTTCACGTCTAGCGCTTATGGTTGCAGATGCCCGATGAGAGTGGCTTCAGAGGTGAGCTGAAGCCTGTAGCATACCGCCTGCAGTCAGGTTTATGCTTAGAGCTGTGCGGGTGGACGGCCGGGCTTTGACTGGGGCCGCCAGCTCAGTGCTCACGTGGTTGATTTGAGCTAGTTAGGCAGGAAGCTAACTCAGCTGGACCGAGACCCAAGAAGTCCGTGTCTACTTGTCTACTATATTCAATTCATGCTGGCGGAACTTTTGCCCCAGAGATGGAAGCCGCGCCGTTTGCAGAGCTGAGCTCATGTTCTCCAGGCTTCTGTGGAGTTGAAAGCAGATCCAGACCTGGTCTTGTCCGCGGTGCGAAACCGAGAGGGTCGACGTAGACGGGAGAAGTTGGCAAGCGCATTCGAGGTGCAGCAAAACTGGCGGTCATTGAAGTATGCCTGTCGGGCATTGCCGGGCCCTAGAACTGACTGTATTGGAGAGTCCCAAAGTTTGACGAGATTGCATTTTGCAGGCGCAGCAATATAGACTTCATGATGCAGGCAGTTCGTTCGATTCTCAGTGCAGTCAAGCGTTGCAAAGAGGTCAACGAGGCATCACATCTCTTCACACTCTTTGTTGTTGAATCCACAGTGATTTGTGCCCACCACGTACCAGGGAGGGTCAAACAGTTTGACACTCATGGACATAGACCGTTTAGGCTGAGCAGTTGGTGCACAGCCATTTGTGGAGATTTTGCCGAGTGGTTGAAATGTTTGAGACCTAGGTGTGAGCAGCTTCGCATTGGCTATGGCTGCTCAGGACATTCTTCTATTGAAGCTGAAGAAGCATCGAAGCATGGAAATGATAGCCGGTCTACTGATGATCTACTACTGATGATCTACATGTTCAATTCTGTTGCCAAATAAGCCTAGTTTCATGCTTTGCACATGTTCTTGGACTGTGGGGCCTTATTCGTTCCTTGCAAACATGATGTCTTCAGGAACTGTGGATGGATCCACGTCTTCTGGCAGCAGCTGCAGAGGACACCGTCGATTGAGGACCTTGACCTGCTTCAAGAAATCCATGTGAGGAGACCCAAACCAACGAGAGCGCCGCTCTTGGTTGCCGAGCTTTTTTGTGGCGAAAAGTCAAGCCTCAATCTGTTCCTCAAAGGTTTCACCATACACACCCCAGGTTCGCTCGACGCACCTGAAAGTCTGAGTGCTGCCGTGCTCTCGGCGTGCACTATCATTTGCCTCAGCTGGCGGTGTTCTTGCAAGACAAAGGTGAACGCAGATGCTGTTTTCCCAGAAACTAGCCCTTAACCCCCAAGTTTTGGTAAGACCGGATTTCACATGATGTGTTTGAAAATTGCAGCAGCTGGGGCAATGCACCGCATTGACTTCGACCAGCTGAAGCGTGACATGCTTTCAGGATGCTGAGCTGCGGCAATTGTTGCGGCAAGCACGGCCAGGTTGGCGGGGAGCTTGAGCTGCATTCCCGCTAGACGCCAGCCCAAACGAATGCGCCTGCAGTCGATTTTTTGTTTGCTGAGGTCCGAGGAGAGTTTGCAATCAGCAGAGCCCCACGCTCATTTCTTCATGCATTTTCCTGTGCCCGATCGCATCGAGGCAGAAGCTTTGCAGCATCGGTGCGACAAGCGTGCCGCTCTTGGCGCAGGCACTGGCACGACTGGAAAGCATTGTGCACGAGGTTGCTCTCACCCACACTGCCGGCCACACACACACACACACACGTGTTTGCGGCAGAGCAACGAGAGGCTGTGCGAGAGGCTGTGCGCTTGAGCAGGCCCTAGCTGCTGACTTGAATGGCCGCTTGCGAGCAGCTGGCCAGAAGATATTCACGGCCACCACCGTCATGGAGTGAGGCGCTGAGCACCTCCTTCGTCATTTTCGGCAAGCTTCGACATAGCGTGCTCAACATTCGGACAGCTGCACTGCTCCGGACTTTGAAATCTATGGCCCTTTTGTTGGCTTTGCTTGACGCGTATCGAGCATGTTCTGGTTCGATTTGACTCATGTCCGCTGTGCTTTGGTTTCTGAGTGCTGATAATGTCCAATCAAGGTTCAGCTTCCCGCATGGCTTTTGCACGTGCGCAGGCATTGTTCCATGCAAAAGTAGGGGGACCCTAAACTTCAGGGTATCCTACTTGATTTCCCTTTGAACCAACCTCAAAAAGGGTAGCCTCCAAAACACAGCAGCCCAAGTCCCACAGGGACTTTGCAGCATTTTGAGGCTGAAAGCTCGAACCGCCACTTTGCCAGCTGTGCCGAAGTCGGGCTCGCGCCGGGCTGAGATATACTCCTTCGACTGACCGCTCAGCGTCCCGAGTAAAACATGCCATGCTCCAAGTTGGCCAGCTCGTTAGGCAAAAGGCAGCCAAGAAAGGATCCAGGCCGTGCATTCGTCCGTACAAATTGCTGGCATTGGTTTATGATTGCAGGCCAAATGCCCGTCTGGCATTTTGAACGCCACATGCCCATTGTTGATCACCGTCAAGATCAGAAGGCCTGCACGATGGTGCATTTAGCATACAACGGCCGGAGTTCTTCAGGCAACTGCCTCAGGATGGCCTGCAGGCGGACCCGATGAGCTTTTGCTTGGGGCTTCCTTTCGTGGCACTGAAGTATTGCAGCTGGCGCAGGCCGCAGACAAGAAGAACATCTGCGATGAGATGAGATCGCGGGATTTAATGTCTTACTCGGCCAAAGTCAAAGCTCCGGTGGTTCTTTTTTCAGTCAAAGATTCTGTTGCTGGAGCACTGGGTGAGTTGCTTTATTGCTTACGCTTTCTTTGACCTTGGTGCCTCGAGATATGCGCGTCCTCACACGTGAGTCTTAAAGGAAGGGCCAGCGCGACGATCCGTTTCCTTGAAACGACGCTTTGCTTACGTTGAGATGGCTGTGGGTCAAAACCAATGGTACCATTTTGGGGTAGGTGCAACACTTATTTTAGTCTATTTTAGTGGGGATTGGGATGTTCACTGTGGGTACGATTTGGCTTTTGACCCATGGCCAGATCTCTCGCAGGAACTCGCGGGACGGCCTTTGCTGACATGGACCGTGGTGTCCTCAGCTTAGCTTTGCTTCCATACCGCCTGAGTTGAAGCCGAAGGTGAAATCAGCCTTGGATAGCAATTGCTTCGACGAGGCTGGACCGACTAGCAATATCGTGTTTCTTTCTAGCTTCACTTAGCTATTTATGCTGCCGCACATCGTTGCCGTGTCCATTCCAAGATGCACAGTTTTAGAGCTTGACTCCGGGTGCTGATCAAGGTGATTGGCGATTTTGCTTTGATATTGTGGAATCTCACGGGAGGTGTACAAGGAGGGGGGCGAAGCTTCCCTAAGAAGGAACCTCAAGAAAAGCCAAAGGAACCTAGGGTTCTCCGCCCACTGCGGCCTTGCCTCCATGATGTGTTTGGCTCTGCTAACCATCCAGCCTCGTCACTTTCCTGCATGCGCTCTTCGTCACAGCCCTGCATCAACCAACGCCGTGTTTGAAGAGCAGGAAGATGCAGGAAGCTTGCATCCGAAAACAGGAAGGTTCATTAAACATGACCACAAGAACAAAGAAACCCAATCAGTCAATGTTGCCAAAGCAGGCGTATGTTTAGTGAAGCCTAGCTTGGCAAGGCACTGGCGTTTGAACCCTTACGCATGATGACCCCATTGCCTGGTAGATCTCTACAAATTCCAATAGCATCAGGAACCCTTCGACATGCAGCCGGCAATGCGAGAACCTCGCACTTGTTGTACGTGCAGTGTGGAAAGCGATCCTAAAGTGAACGAATCCATGTTCACGAGAAGCATTCAATCGACAAAGCATAGGGCTCTGATCAGGTGAGACGCTACACCGGCTGCGGTGTGGGTAGCAACAAGCCTCAAGTGTTCAAATCAAGCCGCAAGGAAGTTACAAAACAAACATGCTAGACCAGCCAGCGCAGTTGTCAACTTGAACCAAAACAAAGAAGCGTAGAGTGGGAACAAGCCGTCGAAGGGAGCACAGGCACATCATCGATGCTTGTGATAGCTGCCATGACTGTCTGGCAGTGATGCATTGTTGATCTTTCCGTTGATCTTGTCTTTGTTGTCTTTGATTCGTCAGTTCCTGTAGTTCCCATGTGATGTGGAAGTTCGAGAACCATTCCATTTGCTTGGCTGCCACTCTGTGTCCACCATTGAGGTACCTCTTGCGTCTTTTGTGCTCGTACTCTTCTCGATTGCAGAGTGCCTCTACCTCAACTTTTGGATCAACATGCCACGCTTCTGCTCTTTTCTGCCTGCCTGGTACAGCAAGTATGCCACTTGGTGTTTCGTACTTCGCATCACATCTGGTCGTTGAGCTCCCTGACGTCCGCAATTCTCATGATGTGATTCTGGTCCATGTCTCCGTCGCATGTGCATCTACTAACTTCTGCTTCGCCCCCCTCCGCGAGTTGCTCATCCTTGAATGGGTTCGTCCGCATCTCCTTCCTGGCTTCTTCCTTTCTTCGGAGCTATTGGTAGGCTTTGCTGCAATTTGCTGCCTGGACTTCGTTAAGTTGCCCACTTTGTTTTTCCGCCCCCTTTGCTTCGGGTTTCCTATTGGTAGTACAGCCTTGTGCCAAGCTGGCTACGGATGAAATTGCAAGAGGAAATCGCAAGGTGTAGATAAATACCCAGGCCAACTCCCTGCTTTGTTTGGGCAAAGCGTCGAAGCTGGCAAAGCAAGCCTACTTCATCTGTAATTACTACTGTTGGCTAGTTTGGTTTGACAATGCACCGTTTGCCTTGAGCAGACGACCATTTTTGCTCACAAACTAGCAACGAGTGTAAGGACTCAGTCACTGCTGGGCATCATTTGCATCATACTTGAGTGTGCGCAGGTGTTTGTGAGCACAGACCATGACGGCATAGCAGAAGTTGCTGAGCAGTGCGGCTCTTACATCCAAAAAGGATTCCCCAGAGTTTGCTTCTTTTCTTCCCAGCATGGTTTGCCCACACGTCTAGCAATTCAATAATTCTGATAGGGCAGGAGCACGAGTGCACCGGCGAGCCGCTGAAACAGCCACGGCCACTGCGAGCACCGAGTCGGCCATGGCGCTGGCCCAAGTTTTTTGGGGGCCGTTTCACGCGTCTTCCTCTTGGAGTGCGACATGTGGGGTTTGGTTTCAAAGCTCGCCGCGGCTCGTGATTCGACACGCAGCTGCTTCGACAGGCAGCTGCTAACCGTCACTAAAACATATTCATAATATGTCTCGCAAGCGGCAGGGCACCTCGATATAGCACATGTCATACTGTAGTGGACATGAGGTTGACTTCGCCCGCGCCCACCCGGACTTTGATGTTCTGTGCCCGGCAGGCAAGCAGTGCGTGCTGTCTCTGTGCGCGTGCGTGTCGGTTGTGACTTGTGCTTTCGGGCACTTCGCACAAGCTGTTTCCTATTTGCATCCAAGGTGCTTGATACAAGCAACTTCGCCGCTGACGATGTTGGGCGCTTGGAGTCCGATTTCTGGTGCGATGCGTGCAAGGTCATCTTCGTTCGACCCAAGGCCCTCTCACTTCTGCGAAGCCTTGGATTTGCTTCAGAGGCACGCTTGGAGTTGCTGTAGTTGTTCGGATACGGTTTGGTTGTTATGTTGCAGCGAGCTGTTTAGTGCTGTGTATTGGGGTCATGTTCCTTTCCAAGGCTGGAAGAGAAGGACAACATGCTGGGAAAAAGGGGGAAGAGAGGGAAAGACGGTTCTGACACAGTGGTGGTACGGTTTTGACAAGGTGTGACATACGGGCTTGATGGCATTTTATTCATGGTTCGCTAGCGAGGGAGCTTTGGGAACAAGCAGAAACAATCGGCAAACCATGTGCAAAGCAAGCACAACCATATATCAACATATGCATAAGTCATCCCCACTCCCTTAGTCTCCAAAACATTGGGGCGGAGATCCGGGTACTGTGACTTGCACTTTTTGGGTCCCCTCCGCAACAAAAAAGGTAAGTCCCTCCACCGCCGAGTGGGAGGAGGGCAGGGTGGGGGGAGGGGAAGCCATGCAGCTTGGGCCAGGCCAGGTCTCCTCATGTTAAGCTCACATTCTTCTTGGGTATTTGTCATGTAATCATTTTTTGCAGGTGCTTAGCAGCCACTTTTGTCAAACCGAAACCATTGTAATATGACGAGATTTGCCCGCGCCTGTGAGATGTTCTGAGCCCTTAAGGTGGGGATCAACAGCTTGAGCTGTGCAGGCAGAAGGCGGATTCGTTGGTAACGGCGGTACGGGCGCATCGCTTCCTTTGGCCGGTGGCTTACACATGGAGCTTCTGAAATTCAAGAGCATTGACAGGATTGCAATGGATCTTCAAGCCTTGAGCGACCCTGGTTAGTTTTGGCCACATTGCGGGCAAGGCTCAAGTCTTGGCCTTCAAAGCGAGGCGGATTGATCCGGATTCTGGCGAAGCACAAGCAAAGAACTACCACCCAGTCAAGCGACCAAGGCCGGGCATACAGTGCAATAGAGTTGTGTTCTTGCAGAGCTTTTAGCACAGGAGACAAGATTGGGATGGCGAGCTGATCGAGACACAAAGCTGCATAAGAAGCTACAATCCATGCTGAGGCAAAAGTTGTGATCTGATTGCTGACATCTTCGGCATTGTACCTTTAGTGCATTCCCTGTGGGACAAAGCAGGGGGTGGCAAGCAACCGAGGAACGGCGCATTTTATTTGACCAGAAAGGCCGTGATCTGTCCCACGACATGACAAAATTACATTTTTGAGAGCCTGGCATTGGCCTTTGAACCACCATTCTACCCGGACTGTTGCTTAGTTTAGGCAACCCCAGAAACCCAACCCCCAATCCCCATTCCCCGATCAGGCGCTCTTTGACAAGGAGCAGTGCCGTCTTGGTGGACGCGTTGCCATTCTTGCACGTCTTGAAGAGTGGCATGTGGTAGGCTCTTGGCCGGAGTTGTGGACGCCAGGCGCTGTATGAGATGCCCGAGCACACACTCGTGGAGTTGGTCGGGGAGTCAATGCAGGGCGAAACAAGGGAAGTCCAAAAGTGCCAGCAACAAGCTCAACCCAGAAGTTAGATGTGTGATTTGCATACCTTGTCTAGTTGTCGAAAGAGTCTATTCTATCAGCGATGCAGACAGATGGATTCTCAGCATCGTGCATAACTACGGTCTTAGATATTATTGACCAGTTGCGCAGCGTCATATGCACTACATTTGTGGCAGCACGCCAAAACGCTGGACGAAAGGGAGAGGTCTCAGTCCAAGCATTGCCGCTGGGGGTACTGTTGTACATGCCCACTTTCCAATCCAAGGGCTGCAAAACACCAGCATCAGAAGCTGTAGGCGCTTCCCTGGAGCTGTTGCAGTTCTGTAAGTATCAAGAGTTGAGCACTCACGTCGATTAAGAATTCCAGGCTTGCGTCAGCACTATATAATGCCTCAAGTCAACATGTCAGGGCAGATATATCCACCTCTGTGTTCTTGAAGTGGAGCTGGAGGCAAGCAACAAGCGTGCTGACTCGTGAAGGTGGTTGTATGTCCACTGATCATTTCTTTCATTGATGACCAGCACATCGCATAACAATCTTCCTGTTTGCCATCCAAGCAATTCCGACTTTCAAAACTGTTGTTGTTGTGAATCAAGTGGATAGCATTTAAATTTTAAGCCAGTCACACACCACTAAACCCTCTAATCCTGTTCCAAGCCTAGTGAAGTAAGGCCAAAGACACCAGTTGAGACGGTCTCGAGAAGGGGGATGGCTTTACGGGGAAGCTCGAAGGAACCTATCAGGACGGCGCCTAGTTTTGAGAAACAGCCATTTGCGAAGCCAGCTGGCCGACAGACTCGCAGCGGCCTCTATTTGTTTTGCCTCTTCAACCTGAAACTGTGGATGATGTTTTCAGCAACTTTCCACAGGATTCGCCTGTGGACTGGCAGATCATGGAGGGCCTGTGCCAGGAGCGAATCACGGAATCAGAGGATGTGTCGAAATGCGCAACTCGGCCATGGGTCAAAATTTATTCGCCATGTCCTTGCTTCCATTTACCAGGGTTGCATCTACCTCTTGACCCACACCCACTTGACAGCCACGGCTTCCCAAACGGCTTCCACGGCTTCCCAAACGACCATGGCGAAGTGAGGAGCATGGATACCAGCCGGCCCAGAGCACCTCCGAAAAAAGACGACGGCGTTATGGGTGGCTCGAGAATCATACCCCCCAAAAGGGGTCAAAAAACCAACCTCAAGGATACCAACTCCGAAGAAGACATCCGCATATTTGGGCTTCGGTGGTGTCCAGTCTATCCATTCGGGAGGGACATGGGTGACGCGCCACATTCGCGAACATCAGGGGGACTCTCCAATTTACTAATGTAGATAGATACATCAAGTCTTGACCGTGGCAAACGTGACGGCCGGTGTGACGCGGGTTTGATGTATGCTTGCCATAGCTTGCCATTCCCGCCTTTCACAGCTCAAGCTTGTGCCACATAGCCAACACATGACAGCTTGGCAAGCGTCCTTCTTTTGACTTTCGAGCCTGGAAGCAGAATCAGCTCTGTGCTCCGCTGAACCGGTGTTTGGGGTGTATCTTTGGCGGTCATTTATCAACTGCACACTGACAAGTATGGGCTTGCAGCGCAATTGGCGGTGATCTCGGAAGCAGACGCAAATCCGTCAGGGTTGGGCAAAATTGGCTTCAACAAGCAGACCCATGTACCGTACCTTTTTTTAAAGAGAAACCAAACGGCTAGTGCTTGAGCATGTTAGAAGGGGTTAGCCCAACCTGCGACAACTTCCTTGCACATGTTGCGCACAGTGCAATGCGGCCCTCCGTCGCAGAGCGGCGAGGTCGCTGTACACGGCCCGCGTGTTTGTGTTTATCACGTGGCTACCAGTTTCAATGGGGGACTCCTCAAAAGTGAATTCGTGGACATATAGTCCACCAAAGGTTCCCCAATGAAAGTTCACACCCATGTGTGTTTGTGTGTGTAGTTGTCTACATCTGTGTGTGTAGCGGTGCGTGCACATTTTTCCTTACGTGACCGCCTTCAAGAGTTTGTCTCAGGTGGCCGACAAGGCCATGATTTGGAATCCTTGCGCGGAAGAGGTGCGACTCAGTCCAAAGCTGAGGGCGGCTTCGCAGTTCACTGCATTCAGAGTCAAGACTCATTGCTGAAGTTCTGAGCTCTTTTGAGGGATTCGCCTCCAAACTCACCACGAGATCATGGCTGGAAGAGCCGGAGGCGGACCTGGCGATGTGGTCAATTGTGGAAGAGTCAGGACAGAAATTAGGACCCTACCCCCAAGAAAGGCTCTACGAACCTCTGGGGGGGTCTTAGGGGTTTGCCCTAATGAGGTTCAAAAAGCATCTATGCAGGCTCAATACCATCGCATCTCGAGTCATGATTGCATTGTCGTGCACTTACGACTGGAAGGGTTGCAGCTGCGTTTTCTCTTTGAAAAGCAACGGACTCAGGATGGCCATGTTTTTGTCAGCGTCTTAGACCGGATCTGACGCATGTTTGGGAACTGTTGACCTGACATGTTTCACAGGTTAGGCTTGCTTCTTCCAGAGCTGCGGTCACAAGGCCAAATGTAAAGCTGATGTGTCTGCTACTGCTTGTTTGCTTTGCTTCTGCAAACACGTGCCTGTAAGGAATTCTAGCAAGTGAGCCAGTTTGTTCGACGCTGAGAGGCATTCTGTCAATGGCAAAGTTTCGACGGCAGGCGCGTGGTAGCGGTTGCTTGCCATGCTGACAAGCAGATGTCGAAGTTTTGCTCGACAGGACGTAATTGCTGCAGCTCCTGCCAGCGAAGAACCAGAGGCCTAGCTTTGCAATCCGAGGTTGGGAAAATATTTCCAGTTTCCGCTTTGTTTGGGAACTACATGATGACTAACTGAATCAGCCACAAAAGCCGGATGACTCACTTTCCCGCATCCTTTACGAGAGCAACAAATCTGAGAGTGGTTCATTTGCTTTTTCTGAGCTTCTTCCCGATAGCATTCATTTGCTCGCAGGAGATTGTGCAGGTAGCGAACGATTATGTGGAGGGCGCAAAGGTGGACTGTGACAGTGCCGGAGCAGCTGCGCTAGAGTTCTTTGCAGGAACGCCGTCCGAGATCTGCCGACGAGGTGGATCCTTTCACCCAGATCGCATATTTGCAAGTGTACGCACGGCAGGATGTCAGAATAGACGAGCCGGAGAGTAGCAAGGATGGGAGCGTCAGGCACAAGGCAATCGAACGATTCAAGCTGAGCCGCAACCATTAGGTGTTGGCCCCCGTCTTTTGGTGGTGTAAACCGAGACGCATCACAGCACATGCTTTCAGTGCTCAATGCTTTAAGAAGAGTTGAATTTCATTGCACTATTGTCCCCCGTTGCTCAATGTGCAGGATAGCAGCGTAGCACATACCGAGACAGGCGCAAAGGACAGCTGTGTTGATGGTTGGTGCCACTGAGGGGTAGCACTTGTTGCTCGGCAATTTCGTGTTTTAGAGAGGATGATCGCATTCACTACTAGCAAGGACCGCCAGCCACCTTCGACAAGTGCAGTGGATGAGGCGGCAATGTGTCATGGCGCAAAGTGAGCAGGTATAGAAGTATATAGTTCTTGCTGTACAGAAGATAGGAGTAAGAAAGTTTCATCGCTAAGGGAATCCATGAAGGTCCGTCTCGTGTTCTCAGCTTGTGCTCGCTGCCCTTTGTACTCTAACAGCACTTTGCCTTGGTTCGAACTTCAATAAATCCCTCAAAGTTTGTTGGATGACGTCAGAAGGCTGTTGTTGGTGTTCTCGCACGCCGCTTCGCAATGGTCTATCTCAAGTTGGAGAAGCGTAAGGCGTATCTTGGAACTCTGCTGAAGGCAATGTCTAGCGACGTATTGAAGCCCACGCCGGGCGTCCGCGAAGGTCTTGACTAGTTGTAACCTGCCGGCTGGCTTGGCATGTGCGCCCCAACGAAGTGATCAGCTCCGAGGTTCCCTCAGGCCTGCGGAAGGTTGGGGGATTTCTCTCACAACACTCCGCGACGCAAATGAACGCTGGCATTGAGAGTCGACGCCTGCGATCGGGAGGCAACTGTGGTGAGGCTGCTAAGCACGTGCAGCATTGTTGAGTGGGCAGGTTGCACTGATTCAAAGCTGACAAGGGCGCAACGACGACGCCCAGCTTCAATATCCTAAGAAAGGACTTAGCCAGTTGGAAGTTGATGTGCTGGGCGCAATGAGCAGGAAATGCGCACTCACAGATCAAACGCCAACTGACGTGTTTGAGACGCGACGGGCAAAAGCTGTGAGGGGCACCATATGAGGAGGAACGCATCCTGGTCACCTGGGAGCTTTAGACCGGTATCTCGAGCTGTTTCGTTGCATTCATCTCCTTGTGAATTCTGCGATGCCTCGACTAGAAGCTTAAGCCACGGCGAACAAAGCAGATGCCCAAACTCAGCAGCTGTCACGCCAACCTGTTCGCTGTTGCACTTGGGATTACTTTGAAATTGTCTTCAGTGGTCAGTGGCGCAATTTGAGTGCCAGGATGTGGTGAGGGTGGGGGATGATGAGCCAGAGAGTGCAAAGGAGCTCCACGTACTTTCACAGCAAGCAAAAGCGCCATGACACTATCACGCGCACGTGTTTGTTTGTATCACATAATATGAGTTACGGCCAATATTTATGGTCATGTCTTGTAGTAAAGGAGATGATATTGAGTACACTCACCAAAGCAGCGTCAGAAATGGTGGCTTACTTACATATCTCCGATGTCAGCTTGGGACACCGTAAACATTGACCGTGGCTCATATTGACATGCTGATATCAATCTGCACAGACCCCTGCCCCTACCTACCTGCCTGCCTACGTCCCTGCCTGCCTGCCTGCCTTGCATGCATGAATGCGCACACACACACACACACACATACGCATACACACCACACGCATACACACATACACACATGCACACTTACGCATACTAGACTCTCGAGGGGTAAGCCAGTCAAGCTCGAACGATACCAAATCGATAGCGCAACAGTCGATTCCATGTGGAATCTGATTAAGTTAGGGTGACTCCCATCTAACTACTATAACAGGGGCAAAGACGACAACGCGGTTCAGGGAGAGGACCAAAAGGACATTCATCGACCACAGGCAGGTAGCCCGTGAATCTGCCATCAAGCATATTTATGTTGGCCATGGCTGCTAGCCCCTCCTGCTCAAGCGGTCTCGCAATAGCAGAGAGACACGGAGAGACACACAAAGGGACGTGCAGAGAGAGGCACACAGAGACTCAGAGAGAGAGAGAGAGAGAGAGAAATGCAGAGAGACACAGAGAAACACTGACAAAAACAGACACAACACACAGAGAGACACACAGAGAGACACACAGAGAGACACAGAGAGAGACACAGACTGAGACACATGCAGAGACACAGATGGAGATAGAGTCAGTCGAAGACAGGCAGGGAGACAAAGGGGCAGAGACAGGCAGGGACAGACAGAGACAGACTAAGGTGGGCACCTAGCCAGGCAGGCAGGCAGGCAAGCAGGCAGACAGACAGCCACGAGAGCATGTAGTAGTGGAAGCTATCCTGGCATACACTAACTCACACTTGGACATGTGTATATATATATATATATCATTACACATATACATATGCAAACGCACACGCGCACGCGAACACACACACACACACACCCATGCATTTGCCCTGGGTGGTGATTGCGAGGACCGCCGGCCACCCTCGACAACGGCAGAGTTGGATGAGGATTGTGGTGATGCAAGAGATCGTATTTGTGTGCGTGGATGTGTCTCCAAAGAGGGGAACTTCCCCCAGAAAAAACAATGGTTTCCATCCGGTTTCCCTCTAAGCCAACCCCCGCAGGGATACCCTCAAAATAATCACGTTTGTGTAAACATGTTAGCCCACGCCGCGCAAGCAAATTGCAGTCTCTCCCATCAGGACATTGTGAGGGTCGCGGATGACGAGCCAAAGAGTGCAAAGGACTGCCACGTTTCCGGGTGGCAAGTTTATTGGGCAGGGGGGTGAGAAATCCACAACATGGCCTCTACTATTGCTGCAGGCATCTGGATTTCGTGACCAAGAATCCAAACCGCTGTCAGCCTTTCCTGGGATTTATTGCGCAAATGTTTTCCTTTTTTGCTCAGATGGTGGGCACACACATTGGTAAGTTGAATGTTTAGAGGGATTTGCATTGCTGAACGCTGGACTGCTTTTGATGCCCATAGGGCTGCTTGCCATACCGATAGGGGGTTCAAGAGCAGGAGTTTCAACGAATTCGAATTGACAATTACTTTCGATGGAGCCTTTTGTCAGATTCGGCCATTTTGAAATGTCAAAGGTGGTGCAACTAAATGTAAGATCTGCCCAACTTGCAAGGACATCCGATCACCCTCTACAAGCATGGTGTCTGACCAGGCAGGACATGCGGGGCCTTGCTCAAACAGGCCCATTCTACTGAACGTTCGCAGGATGTTGTGAGAGTCGGGGATGATGAACCAGAGGGCGCAAAGGAGCTCTATGTACTGCAATGGCAATATGATCAGCACACCCACCCACACACACACACACGCACGCACGCACGCCGCCGCCAGCCCGCCCGCCCGCCCGCCGTCATACGCCAGCCCAAGCATTGCGGCAGCAGGCACTGCAGCAGGCCAGCGAGCACGCTGCACGAACGCATGAGGCCGGGCGCGCGGGCGCGCGCCGAACGCGCGGCGGCGTGAACGCAAACCACGCCGAGCGCGAGCAGCGCACGCCGAAACGCGCGAAACACGCAGGCGAAGCGCGAAGCGTAACAAAGCCGCAAAGCCGGAAACCACACCGTGCATCAAAACGCAGCAGGAGCAGGCAAGAAGCCCGTTGCCCTCAAAGCGCGCAAAGCGCTGCGGCGCAACGGCTGGCGCTGGCTGGCGCGCACGGCAGCGGCGCACTGCGCGATGCGAGCAGGCACGGCGAAGCGAGCAGGCGAGAGCGAGCGCGCGGAAACGCGCGCCGAAACGCGCAAAACGCATATGCATGCCAGCGCGGCGAAAGCGCGCGGCAACGGCCGCTTAGTATGCCCATACACCACGCAAGCATGCAAGCGCGCAAACGAAGCATGCGCCAAACGCGCGGCAAACCGCGCAAACACGCGCTGCGCGAAACACGCCAAACGCGCAGTGAATTATTTATGAGAAGTGGCTATGTTGTATGGTACATAATTGTATGAGCGTATAGTAACAGTACAGACATGCCTTATGAACCAACATGAATACTTATGAACAGACAGACAGACTAACATGAATAGCATGACCATGAGATACCAACCAGAATAATATATGAATAACATAGTCATAGTGGCTGTAGATATGAATCTTATGAGGTTAAAAAGTAGCGAAGTAATATAATGTATGAACAGGAAATGACATAAGTGGCATCAGACAGTGACATGAACAGACCTGTGTATGAACCGCATAGACAGACAAACATGAATATGAGACAGACCATGAACTACTTATGAATACATGATATCAGGTATGACATATGGTAACAAGTATCCTGTATAATTGTATAGTATTGCCTGAAATGTATGAATACTTATGAATATTATGAATAACACTAGACAACATGAATAACATGGTAATATGAATATAGATTATGAATATAGACAAAACATAGACTATGATATATAGCATATATAGCACGCATATGGGTTCGGCTGAAATTGTATAGTGCACATAGAGCATAAGAGAAAGTGGGCAGAGGCACGGCGCAAGCACCTGCGCTCATACACGCAGGCACTATGCGCGCATGTATTATGCACTATGCGGGCACGCAGCAAGCACCCATAAATAGTATACATACACCCATAAGCACTGAGAGGCACGTATAGTGAAGCTGCTATAAGGCTGGGGAGTCGAGGGTAGGGGGCGGCCAGGCGCTGGGGCGGCGCGGGACAAGAGGCTAAGGGAGTGCGTCAAGGTATGGGGCAGAGAGCGCAGGGGCGCATAGTATGTAGTATAGTATGGAAATGTATAAGGCGTATAGGAAAACATGGTATAGGGGAAGTAGGCGGAGGAGTATATAGGGGAGTAATATAAGGAAAGGCGTTGTATAAGGAGTATAAGGCAGAGGCGTAATATATGGGAAATTGAGGCGGATAAGTATGGGCTGATAAGTCGCAGAGCGGCATAGGGTAGCCTGGGAGTGGCGCGGAGGTATTATAAGGGGAGTATTATAAGAGTATATAAGGAAGTATTATATAGAGATATATCGGAGTATTATTTCGTTAACCTGGGAGTAATAAGGGTATATATTATTGTAGAAGCGTATGAAGCGGAAGGGATGAAGCGCAGATGCGGCGCCAAGCAGAGAGGTTGCATCTGCGTTAAGAAGCGCGCAGAAGCGCAACGCCCGAGGCCAGCGGCGCGCGGCCCCGCGGAGGCGGAAGCGCGAAGCGGCGGCAGCGCATACGTCGCGTGCAGAAGCGCGGGCAGGCAGGTGACGCGCGAGGCAGACAGGCACGCGGCTGCAGGCGCGGGCAGGCGCGGCCGGCGGGCACAGGCCGCGCGGCGCCGGCGACGCTGGCGGCCTGTGCGCGGCACGCGGCCGCGCGCGCGCGGCGCGGGCGGCGGCGGCCGAAGCGCGGGCACGGCCATGCGGCCGGCGGCGGCCGGCCGGTCTGCACGACCGGCGACTACGCCCGGCGACCACGACCTGGAGCTGACCACGACCCGACCGGACCGACAATACCGGCCGACGGCCCACCACCCGACCCCAGCTCGACCCGACCCGACCACGACCCGACCACGACCCGACCACGACCCGGCCTGGCCGATACACGACACCTGAACCCGGCCGCGAACCGGCCGGCACGGTCGGCACGACGCATTTAACCGGCCTGGCGCGGCGAACGCGCGCGAACCAACAACTCCATGAAACCCGACGCCTGGGCTCACGCGCATTTAACGCGATGCGCCGAGCGCCGGCTGCCGCGAGCAGCGAACGCGGCAATGCGTAGCCGAGCAGCAGCAGCGAGCCGCCCGCCCGCCCCGCCCCGCCCAGCATGCCCGCCCGTGCCCCGCCCACGCCCAGCGCCCGCCGCACGCGCCCGCCCCACGCCCAGCACCCGCCCAGCATGCCCATGCCCATGCCCGCTTTCGCCCGCGCGCCGCCCCAAGCCAGCGCCCAACACGCCCGCATAGCCCAGCGCCTTAGCCCATAACGCCCATAGCGCCGCGAAATGGCAATGCAACTTAGCTGCCGCTAGCAAGCAATGAGCGAAACCAGCCAGGCGGGCGTAACCTTAATATAATATGAAAGCGGCGCGCAACTTGCTGTGGTAATATGGCAAATGCCTCAAAGCGAAAGCGGCAAGTAGTTGTGCAAGTGGCTTATGTAAGCGCGGGCGCGGGCGCTGGGCGCTAGCAAGCCTTAATGGCGGCGCGTATAATGGGCGTAATATGGGCGTCACATGGCCTAAATGCGCCCATACCGCCATATACGCCCGCGCACTTTCCGCACCATACCGCACCGCACCGCACCGCACCGCACCGCACCGCACCGCACCGCACCGCGGCACGACACGGCACGGCATCGCACGGCACGGCACGGCACGGCACGCACGCACGACGGCACGCACGCACGCACGCCGGCACGGCACGGCACGGCACGCACGCACGCGCGCACGCACGCATGCCCCTTCGGTTGTGAGGACCGCCTGCCACCCTCGACTAGCGTAACGTCGGATGAGGCAGTTTGTTGTGATGCAGAATAGTGATTGTGCGCGTGTACCAAGCAAATACACCCAGTCAGTGCCCAGATGGAATGGCAGGATGTGGTGAGGGTTGGGGATGATGAGCCGGAGGGCGCAAAGGAGCGTCGTGTTTGGCAAGTTGCACAAGTTGTGAAGGCAGATGCCACCACAGAACCACCACTGCTTGATAGAGAGCAGAAAGTATTCGTTCGCAGCAATTGCAAGGACCGCCCGCCACCCCCAACAAGCAACGCCGCCGAGAAGGTGGATCAGGTGAGCCCGCTTTCATTACATGACCCGATTGATTGACCTGCAGATGCATCTGAATGCTGCAGAGTCATGACTGGCAGGAGCATATGGCGCCTTCAACGAGTAGCGAGGCAGACGTGTTGCCCTGACATGCAACCGATTCACAGCTGCGTTGGGTTGCATTTGCGACAGGCAGACAAGATGCAGTCCACTGCGCAGGTGAAATTCGCAGTTACACGGTATATGCAAAACATTCATGGCAGGGTGTGCAGGTGCACTTGGAGGCCGTTAAGGACGCAGCAGTGGTAGTTTAGACATGCTGGTGACTGAGTGTTGAAGAAGATTCAATGAGTAGTATTGAGAAGAAATCTCGCGCATACCAACATCACACATGGACATGTGGCGAGTAAGCGACAGGAGGACGACACATCTGTTTCTGTGACTGAGTGCCGCACTGAGCTTTTGCATCTTACTGCACGCGTATTTCCAAGAACTTGCCACGCTGGCAGACTGAAAGAGTTGTGGCGCTGAGTCGTGGCATTGCATCTGCATTGCATCGTTCTCACGTTGGCAAAGGACAGCTGCACAGATGTCCGCAGACGCAGCGCGCCACTCGGCCTGCCGATGGAGCTTCGCATGCGACGCTCGAGGCCCCAAGAGATGGGCCAGCAACCCAGAAAATATGTCTTGGCCTCCGCCCGGGTTCGACTCTGCCAAGGGCAAGCAACTTTAAGCGGTTGGGAGAATCCTTGCCTGCTTCGCAGCAAGCAAAAACCAGCAAAGCAACCTGTTTTGCAGTGCGAAGGCATCCACCTGGTGAGTCTGACCTGAGTCAGAGCTTCGGGTCGGTGCAGGAGACGGGTAAATGACAAGCTGAAAGCTGAATAATATTGTACCTACTGCTTTCAACGGCATCTTGTGCAAAACCAATACTTGCGGACAAACCAGGTATTGCAGCCTCGTTGCGTGTCTTTACAAGAGGAGCTACCTACGCGGCATCCCCCTAATGCAGTGGCGCCCATTCCCACTGCAGAGCCCGGCACCCAACAAAAAATACATGAGACTGCATCCATGACGAACCATGCCAAGCAGTTGTGTCGGAAGACTGGGACAACTCGACTCGAGTTTGGATTGGGATCGTTTGCAGGCCACAGCTCAAGGCGCTGGGCCAGGCAAAGCAATGAGACCTGTTTGAACTGCGGTTCGCGCTGGGAACGATTGAAACTGGGTTCGCCACGACTGACAGTTTTGGGCTGAATCCACTACGCAGGTGCAAGCGTTGCCACCATGCGCAAAGCCTGAGAGTTCCCGCCAGAATGAGCAACGCCGAAATAGCATCCATCCTGGGCGAACTGCTAGCGTTCCTATCAGACACTAGACTTGTTGTTGTGACCTCTGTCCACCATTTCCCGTCACACTGAGCACACTTAAAGAGCTTTATGCACAGTGGCAAAGACTCTGCGTTCCCATTTGGCTTCTCAGTTGGGAGAGCAACGACCCTGTAGACCTAGCTCGTTGGACGTGCAGTAAGGCTGCACAGAAACAAGGCAGTGAGTGACTGGATTGGATCAAATGCCGAAAGGCAGCCGAGCATTCTGTGCAAGTCCACGCAGAGGCTGCGCCGGGCTCTCATGCTGTGCTGTCACTGGAGCTGGGACAGATACAGGACTGGCTAGGCAATGCTCGGGCAGGGTGTGAGCATCAGGCCTGCCAGTGCTGCGCCTTCCACAGCTGCGCCAGCACCTGTATCTGCAGAACAGGCGGGCACAGCTGCTGAGGGATGTTGCTGGTGTGGATTTGTTGGGAATGATGGGCTTTTGGCATCAGTACAAATGCAACCAGCAGCCCAAACGTGCTTATTTTGATATGGCTGGAGGGTGCAGCTCATGCAGAAGTCCAAGTAGAAGTCACGCCGGGTTCCAATGCCGTTGTGTTGCTGTCAGTGGAGCCGCAGAGAACAGAGCAATTGTGCCAATGCGGTGTTCCAAGGCAAGCCCCAAGTGTGCCGCAGCAGGCAAAACACTTCACGCATGACCTGCTGCGAGCTGTGAATTGTTGGCCGTGTGAGATCGTGTGAGCGTGCTTGGTTTGCAGAATCTGGGATCAAGAAGTGCTTACGCCAATGGGTTTGTGAGGCGTCAGACGTGAAGGTGGAGTCAGCAGATGCGCCCACGCCCAAGGGATGTTTGGCATTGCAAGAGCAGCGGCATGTAGCTGCTGAAGATTTGATACGCAATGCCCGGGCAGGGTGTGAGCTTCAGGCCTGCTAGTGCTGCACCTTCCACTGCTGCACCAGCACTTGTATCTGTCGAACAGGCTGGCACAGCTGCTGAGGGATGCTGCTGGTAGATTTGTTGGGAATGATAGGCTTTTGGCGTCAGTACAAATGAAACCAGCAGCCGAAACGTGCTTATTTTGATATGGCTGAAGGGTGCAGCTCATGCAGAAGTCCAAGTAGAAGTCACGCCGGGTTCCAATGCCGTTGTGTTGCTGTCAGTGGAGCTGGCGCAGAGAACAGAGCAATTGTGCCAATGCGGTGTTCCAAGGCAAGCCCCAAGTGTGCCGCAGCAGGCAAAACACTTCACGCATGACCTGCTTCGAGCTGTGAATTGTTGGCCGTGTGAGATCGTGTGAGCGTGCTTGGTTTGCAGAATCTGGGATCAAGAAGTGCTTACGCCAATGGGTTCGTGAGGCGTCAGACGTGAAGGTGGAGTCAGCAGATGCGCCCACGCCCAAGGGATGTTTGGCATTGCAAGAGCAGCGGCATGTAGCTGCTGAAGATTTGATACGCAATGCCCGGGCAGGGTGTGAGCTTCAGGCCTGCTAGTGCTGCACCTTCCACTGCTGCACCAGCACTTGTATCTGTCGAACAGGCTGGCACAGCTGCTGAGGGATGCTGCTGATGTAGATTTGTTGGGAATGATAGGCTTTTGGCATCAGTACAAATGAAACCAGCAGCCGAAACGTGCTTATTTTGATATGGCTGGAGGGTGCAGCTCATGCAGAAGTCCAAGTAGAAGTCACGCCGGGTTCCAACCCCTTTGTGTTGCTGTCAGTGGAACTGGCGCGGAGAACCAGAGCAACAATTGCGCCAATGCTGTGTGCCAAGGCAAGCCCCAAGTGTTGTGCCGCAGCAGGCAAAACACTTCACGCATGACCTGCTGCGAGCTGTGAATTGTTGGCCGTGTGAGATCGTGTGAGCGTGCTTGGTTTGCAGAATCTGGGATCAAGAAGTGCTTACGCCAATGGGTTTGTGAGGCGTCAGACGTGAAGGTGGAGTCAGCAGATGCGCCCACGCCCAAGGGATGTTTGGCATTGCAAGAGCAGCGGCATGTAGCTGCTGAAGATTTGATACGCAATGCCCGGGCAGGGTGTGAGCTTCAGGCCTGCTAGTGCTGCACCTTCCACTGCTGCACCAGCACTTGTATCTGTCGAACAGGCTGGCACAGCTGCTGAGGGATGCTGCTGATGTAGATTTGTTGGGAATGATAGGCTTTTGGCATCAGTACAAATGAAACCAGCAGCCGAAACGTGCTTATTTTGATATGGCTGGAGGGTGCAGCTCATGCAGAAGTCCAAGTAGAAGTCACGCCGGGTTCCAACCCCTTTGTGTTGCTGTCAGTGGAACTGGCGCGGAGAACCAGAGCAACAATTGCGCCAATGCTGTGTGCCAAGGCAAGCCCCAAGTGTGCCGCAGCAGGCAAGACACTCAACGCATGACTTGCTGCAAGCTGTCAATTGTTGGCCGTGTGAGATCGTGTGAGCGTGCTTGGTTTGCAGAATCTGGGATCAAGAAGTGCTTACGCCAATGGGTTTGTGAGGCGTCAGACGTGAAGGTGGAGTCAGCAGATGCGCCCACGCCCAAGGGATGTTTGGCATTGCAAGAGCAGCGGCATGTAGCTGCTGAAGATTTTATAGCCAGTGAGCCGCAGGCCTCCTGCGCCAGCTCCTGTATCTGTGGAGCAGGCCCGCTGATGGATGCTGCAGATTTACAGCTCTGCGTTTGGGTTCAATGCCTGAGGCTGTGACTGTGTCAAATGATGACTCGCCATGCTCTCAGTGCTTTGGTCGACGTGCGTTGTACACATACGCACACAGGCAGTGAACGCAGATGCCTGTTGCACACACACACACACATATCACATGTTGTATGTATGAACACACCTGCACTCATGCATACTATTATATATGTGTATGTGCCCATGCAAGACCAACCCTCATAACATAAGGGCTGCCAGAGTTTATCCCTGCGCAAATGGCAGAACCTAGCAACGCGTACACACTCGCGAATAATGTGAAGGGTGACTGGACAACAAGGTTGGACAGAAGTTCGTGGGTTTGCAGCACTGCCTGGGCGATTGTAGCCATTTCAGTTCGACTTACCAGCCTTTGGCTGTGATGCCTGGACCCTGGCTAGAGCCAAGATTGGATGATGAGTTTTTCAAAGCAGTGGTGTTCAACGTGGGCGAGCTATGGGAAATCAGAGTTTACGATGATGAAGGGCATGGGCAAGGCACTGTTGTGGTTTCTGTCACCAAAGGCTTGAAGGTCGCCCGTGAGGGTGCGTGGATACAAGCCTCGTATGTGGCTGCCTCTGACCAGTTCTACAGGTGGTGGATGTCAGAGGGAGAAGGCGCACGTCTTCGAGCACGGGGTGTTTACCACATCTGCGGGACAGATGCAGTTACCTGCACTGCGGTGAGAGCTCGTGAGAAACCGATCCACACTGACCGGCTTCGTTCCCTTGCCCTTGGTGACCTGACAAGTCCAGCAGTGCCCTGGCTGAGCAGCCCCGAGCCTAAAGCCGAAGTCGCGGCCTTCTTGTCCGCTCGGCAGGCTGAGGCCGACCCTGTGACGCGTGGAGATCGGGACGGCCTCCCGGCCATAGAGTGGCCTGTGGATGGAGTGGGTGATGCAGAACCTTCCAGCGGCTCCGCCAGCAGCGACAGTGAGTCTGAAGAAGGGGTGGTCCTCAAAGAGAAGTTAAGGATTCTTCAGAAAGAGCTTGACGGCCGAGCTAAGAAAAAGTCAAAGCAGAAGGCAAAAAAGGAGAAGCAGAAGAAGAAGAAGGTGGATGGCGTTGATCGCGGACGGAGCCCGGAAAAGAGAGAAGGGCGCCACAAAGATCGGCGACGATCTGAGGGCCGAGAAGAGCGTGAACCAAAGGAGAAAGGCCATGGAGCAAAGCGCCACAAGCCTGGGCGCCGAGCTTTGTTTGCCCCGGCAACAGAAGCCAGTGACAGTGGCCGGGATGAGCCAAAGTCTTCCCGTGCTGCAAAGGAGGATCATGGCCCGTTTGGTGCCGGACCAGGCGTGAGATTTTGCGAGGATGCCGAGTCTGATGGTGAGTCCGACTCGCTTTTTCGCAAAGCCCCCTCTTCCACCACCAAGCAGATGAAGCTGGTGAGGTATGCTCAGGCTCGGCCGGGCCGCCTGGCATCTCGGCTCTTGCTGAAGATGCACGAGGCGGTGAGTCAGGAAGGGGGGGCGGAAAGCGCTGCAGGAGGTGTGAAGACTCCGGCGTCAGCGACTCCGTACTTTCTGGGGATCATGATGACCAACCTCAGGGACCGCATGAATCTTCGGAGTCAGAGAGAGCTTCGTACACTGGCGCTGCTGCTCGATCTTCTGGCTCGCGGCAAGGCCGCCCACGCAGCAGATCTTGCAGCGCAGCGTGTCAAGGCGCTAGAGAAGTCAATCCAGGATGGATCATGGGCGCGCGCGCAGCATCTGGAACTGCTGCCACCGGAGAACGCAGGCTTGACCGAGAGGGACAAGGAGGTGTACATGACCAGCCAGGCCCTCTTGGACCTCAAGCTGCAGAGGGCGGTGAAGAGCGAGAGTTTCTGGCCCGAGGGAAAGGGCAAGAGCAGCGAGCGGTGGAAGGCCCAGGGTCCAAAGGGGAAAAAAGGAGACGGCGAGAAAGGGGACAGCAAAGGGACCTGGAAAGGAGAGAGGAACGAAGGCGGACAGTGACTGAGCGGCCGTGCAAGACGTCACTCACGGCCTGGAAGCTGGGTGTCTCAGCTTGGATGTCAGAACCGAAGACAATTCAAGACTTATCAGAAAGGCTGGAAAGTTGGCTGTTTCAGTTACCCTCCCCGCTCGGGGAGGTGGTGAGAGGTGCGGAGGCGCACACCACACCACCCTTGGCCGCGTGGCCTGACGGGAAAGTTGAAGAGCTTTTCCCAATGCACGCTGCCGCAGTGACTGCCACATTTTGCGGGGACGACCCTCATGTGGCAAGTTGGGTGCGGGCAGCGATCCATTGTCTCAACTACATGTACATGACTGGCCAGCGATGGAGGAACCATTCGCGCGTGTCACCAGTGCTCAGGCCCTCGCAGATCCAGGTGGTGGAGCATCTGGCAAATGCCGTCACAGGCTTTATGCAGGACATGTGTAAGTTCCCCAAGATGAGCACTTGGGCAGCCAGGCTAGGTTCCCACCGCTATGACTATGCCGGAGAGCCAAAACAGGAGCAATGCTGGCGGCGGAAGGGGAGGAAGGCGGCGAACTGAAATGGCTACAATCGCCCAGGCAGTGCTGCAAACCCACGGGCTTCTGTCCAACCTTGTTGTCCAGTCACCCTTCACATTTTGCAGCACAAGGCCATGCTCTGTTAGCGCTTTTACACGCCACCACACCACAAAGCAGCTCAATGTGCCAAGCAAGTCAGGACTTGCGCATTCTATGGGATAGTGCTAACAAACGCCAGGCACGGGGATCCCCCGGTAAGTAGCTCAAGAGCGCAGGCCTAAGCGCCCCCAGGTTTAGGAACCATTTGCACATTGCCCGCTCAAGTCCTGACTTGCTTGGCACATTGAGCTGCTTTGTGGTGTGGTGGCGTGTAAAAGCGCTAACAGAGCATGGCCTTGTGCTGCAAATGGATATAGGCACAAGTCACGAGTATCTCCTGTGCTGCTGCATCAGGAAATCGGATGGCCTCCTTCAGAAGGTGGAGACCGCGGTTTCGGATGCTGTTGGAGGCATGGAGACTGGCGCGATAGATGTTGGCATGCTTGTGGGCTCGGCGCATGCCTTGCAGCTGCCGCAAGGTTTGGAGCAAGCTCCAGAAGCAGTGGTGCAAGCTGGGACAAATGTGATGAAGGCAGGCGTCAGCTGTTCAAAACGCTTGATTCTGTTGACTGCGGTGCGGTGACTGCGGTGGCTGCGGTGACTGTGGTGACGGCGGTGGCACTGCAGGAGGGTGCCGAAGAAGTGGGGAAGATCCTGAAAGCAGCGGAAGGCGCTGAGCAAGGAGGTCAAGCCATCGTGCAAGGAGTGAAAGACATGGCAGCCCAAGCTGGCGAGATGCTATCTCAGGAGGCCAGGCTCAAGAGGACACGAGCACGCATTCTTGCATGTGTGCGAGATGAATTTGTTGTTGCGGATTGGGGATTGTTGCAATTTGGATTCATTGTTTCCCGCTCGAAAGTGAGCAAATCTA
Organism: Effrenium voratum; assembly: GCA_963377175.1. Taxonomy (NCBI): domain Eukaryota; class Dinophyceae; order Suessiales; family Symbiodiniaceae; genus Effrenium; species Effrenium voratum. Next base: position 142,666 of record CAUJNA010000460.1, read on the forward strand.
AGCACTGCAGGGGACAGAAGTGTATTTCGGAAAAGGAAGTCCGGGGACGCTCTTCTCTTTGTTCCTCAGGTCGCTGAGGTGAAGCAAGTGCTGCCTGTGAGCTAGGTAGCGGACAGATTTGCTTGACCCGAGTGAGAGAATGCGAGACAGAACAAAGATGTTTGAACAGTAGACTGTAGACCGCCTTGCGATCTCCCAGTGGGCTTCAGGCGAACAGAGTGCATTGCTTGCTGTGTCCACGACAGCAGGAGTATCGCAGACATTGAAGTCTGGCTTGGTTGGCAAGTTGAGCACGAACATTCAAGAACGGAGCAATGCCAGAAGAGCTCCTGTATGCGATTCTTGTGGACTATGTTTGCACGTCTTGAGTAACAGCCCGGATTAGTTCAGGTTCTTTAGATGTGGCTTATTGCGCTGGTTGCGTGTTTCCTACTGTTCTCTACGCGCTCATTTTTGTCGGCTGCGGAACGGGCGATCTACGACGCCTGGGATGCTCGATCCACCCGGGAGATTTTCCTGAATTTCGCCACATCTCCAGCCTCTGATGCTGGCTTGGCTAGCACAGCCGCAGCCAGGGCAGCTGAGGCAGCGATCCTGGATGCGGTGGATGTGTCGGACACGGACATTGCGCAGCTTCGGAGGCAGGGGGCAATGCAAAGAAGACTAGAGCCACAATCAAAGCCCGGGTAGATTAAGGTTAGCAAGGGACAAACGCGACCATAAATAGCTGCGGCCGCCTTCAAAGTTCTTTGCATGGTTCTGGGTCGACCATTTGAATACCAGGTTTTGATTATGACTCACTAAGACTTAGGGTTTAGGGCTGTGCCCAGCCTTGCTTGCGCCAGCAAATCGCCCAAGGCTCGAGCAGCGCCTCACTGATGGCACTTACAACCCCGCGTGGTTGGCTGCCCGGCGTTGGAGGCTCACGGCTGGCCGCTTCGTTGACGTTCGTAGAGTCGGGAGGCACAAAGAGTTGGCCAAGGGGTGGCTGGATCAGTGGTGGTACCGAGGTCAGGAGCGCTTGAATCACAAGATCAATCGATCAATCGCTTTTGAGGACCGTATGCTGGAGAGATACAGGCAGACACATGCGGGAGTTCAGAGTGTTGGCTTGCTGGTCTCCAAACAGTTTCCGTGGTTGGGAGCGTCGCCGGATGGATTGGTCATGTCAGGTGATCAGCCACAGTACCTCATCGAGATCAAAAGTATGAGAGCATCCTTGGGCAAGAAGTCCCCTGCATGGCATCAGATGCAAGGGGCCATGGCCATCGCTTCTGATGCCTTTGGAGTTCCTGTCGAGTCATGCAAACTCATCGACCCCGTGGAAATTTACAACATCCGGTTCGACAAACCCTGGTGGGACAGGTACCTGGTACGGCTACGACACTTCTACTTTGGAACCTACCTGCCGATGGCTGCGAAGCGCATTCTTCGAAGACTCAGCCAATGACATGGGCGTGATGGAGCTTTGGATTGCTTTGCCTTTGCTTTCGCGCTCAAAGCTTTTTGCACCTCTCAAAGCATACTGCAACAAGAGCTCCGAAAAGGAACACCGTGTCCAGTTTGGCAATGCGGATTCTGCCAGGCTGTGCGAGGACTTGGCTTCTCCGATGGCCGGCTCCCCGAATGCAGCGACGGCAAGGGCATGCTTTGCACGGAAGAGGACCAAAGAAGTTCATGCGAACCGAGCAGGCAAAACACATGTCCAATGTACATGTAGGTTTTTTGGTGTTGGCAGAAAGTCCGCGGAAGCTGCGAGATTCACCTCAAACCTGTGCTATCCGAATCGCACCGGAGCCAAACAACCAGCGCTCGAGAGCTGGATTTGTTTGATGCAGCATTTGAGTGTTTGATAGCATTTACTCGGGTCTGGGCTGCCTGGGTGAATTAGGGGAGAGCCTGTTGAATGCGGACATGCAACTACACTGCATGATGAATTGAGCACGCTCGGCTCAAAAACCGGTTGTGCTTTGTTAATGTAATCACAATTCAACTCGGCAGCTGAACGCGCCTTGGCAAGTGATAGGTTCTGTGTCCTTTCGTGCCATTGAAACCTGTGCCAACGGCATAGATGCCTAAGCGCAAAAGAGAGCTTTTCAGGTGAGCCTGGATCATCAGAGTTGCCGAGATGTTTACTTCAGTATCATCATCGGCGTTAGCCTCAATATTATGATTCTTAGCACACGGCAGTGCCATTCGCCAAGATGTCCCGCGTGTCCACGCTCTTTGCGCGGAACGACATGTACAAAGCAGCTTGGGTCTAGAAGCAACGTGTTTGAGCTGAGGTATGTTATGGTTTGTTGAAAGCAATGGAAGCCCCACAGGAACAAAGCGACCTCTTCAATGACGATGACCATCAGGCCACGGATGTTGTGACACGTAGTACATAGTTTCTGCATAACACAGGCTGAAGAGTGCAGACAGTCTCAGGCTTGCTTGTTTGAATTCCGTTGCTGCCAGTCCTGGCCTGAACCGCACGATCGAAGATTGTCAGTGACCCTGCCTTGGTTAAGAGAAGAAGGGGATAGGAAAGAGAGAAAGGCGAGGAAGGAGAGGAAGGAGAGGAAGGAGAGGAAGGAGAGGAAGGAGAGGAAGGAGAGGAAGGAGAGGAAGGAGAGGAGGGAGAGGAGGGAGAGGAGGGAGAGGAGGGTGAGGAGGGAGAGCGGGGGGAGAGGGGGGGAGAGGACAGGGAGAGGAGAGGGAGAGGGAGAGGAGAGAGGGAGAGGAGAGAGGGAGAGGAGAGAGGGAGAGGAGAGAGGGAGAGGAGAGAGGGAGAGGAGAGAGGGAGAGGAGAGAGGGAGAGGAGAGGGGGAGAGAGAGAGGGGGAGAGGAGAGGGGGAGAGGAGAGGGGGAGAGGAGGGGGCAGAGGGGAGGGAGAGCAGAGCGAGAGGGAGAGGAGAGGGAGGGGAGAGGGAGAGGGAAAGGAGAGGGAGGAGGAGAGGGAGAGGAGAGGGAGAGGAGAGGGAGAGGAGAGGGAGAGGAGAGGGAGGGAGAGGGAGAGGAGAGAGGGAGAGGAGGGAGAGGAGAGAGGGAGAGGAGAGAGGGAGAGGAGAGGGAGAGGAGAGAGAGGAGAGAGGAGAGGAGAGAGGGAGAGGAGAGAGGGAGAGGAGAGAGGGAGAGGAGAGAGGGAGAGGAGAGAGGGAGAGGAGAGAGGGAGAGGAGAGAGGGAGAGGAGAGAGGGAGAGGAGAGAGGGAGAGGAGAGAGGGAGAGGAGAGAGGGAGAGGAGAGGGAGAGGGGGAGAGGAGAGGGGGAGAGGGGAGGGGGAGCAGAGCGAGAGGGAGAGGAGAGGGAGGGGAGAGGGAGAGGGAAAGGAGAGGGAGAGGAGAGGGAGAGGAGAGGGAGAGGAGAGGGAGAGGAGAGGGAGAGGAGAGGGAGAGGAAAGGGAGAGGAAAGGGAGAGGAAAGGGAGAGGAGAGGGAGAGGGGGAGGAAGAAGGAGAGGGAGAGGGGGAGGGGGAGAGGAGAGGGAGTACAAGTTGTTGGGGGCGAGATGGCCAGGGCGAAAAGGCTGTGGGACCATGGAGCCGGACAGAGGCGCCCGTTCAAGCTTTGATCCAATGTGCCCGTCACTCGCACCCTGGGTTTGTGCACAGGCCGAACATCAGGCAGCAAGTGCAGTCTTCTTAAAAGCGACAGCGGCCGACATCAATTCTGCGCGCTCGCGTTGAGGTCAAAGCAATGCTTCAGAGTGAGCTCCGCCGTGAAAAGCCGTTGGGGGAGGCACCGCGGGTTGAACTTTGAATGTGGTGGGGGCAAGAGTGCCACATCAGTTTGGCAATCCGTCAGCAGCTGCACCACAACGCAATCGCTTTGTAGCACCCTTGTCAACATCGCCCTGACTAGGATCCCAATCATCCCCAGCCACCAGCTGCGACCAGCTTTTTGGTTCCAGCCAGGATTTGCTTTCCTCTCGTCACAATTGGCTTCAGCTATTTGCAGGACTATACAAAAATTTCGTGGATTCTGGGCACCCATGGTGAATCGGATTCTTGAGGCATGTTTTCTTATACAGCAAGTCGGCCAAAGAGGCTCTTTACAAGGCTTTGGCACGTTGCAGGCTGAAAGCCCACAGCTTCCGCCGGAGCGTTCAGAACGGGAGAGAAGACGCCATCGCCGCCGAGATGAAGGTGTTCGCCTCGGAAAACGCACGGCAAATGGTGCAGGGGACGTGCACGCATGGTCAAATCACCCTTTTACTTGAGGTTGTGGATGGTGATCAGTCCCTTAGTGGGGAATGTGGACGATTGTCAAGGGTCTTTATACAGAGAATCATGGCGGCCCCACATGAGAAGTTTTGACCGTGGCACCTGGGGAAAACACGGGGGGGGGGGGGGACCCTTTGGAACACTGAACTCTGTTGACTTCTGAGGCGGTGCAGTGTTTGACTTTCCACAAGACTGGCTTGCACCTACGAAGAGCCCAGTCCAGAGGAAGTTGATGTTTGGTTTGTTTGGCATGTTCTCATGTGGCATGCTTCGGAGAGCATCTTCATGAAGAGGTTTGCTGGATTTGCAGGAGCGCCGAGCGTGCGGACGTATGGCCTCCAGCCGAGTCCTCGCTATTTCCCATTCCAAGTGCGTGTGACAGGTTTCATTGCAGCCCTCCTTGTGCAAAAAGCGAGGTTACGCCATCAACGCAGGCAGCCTCACCCATCCCAACACATGCGTGGCCGATGCTGGAGCGGCAGCTCGCGTTTGCGTCCATTGGTTCTGCTGGATTGACCGTAAATTTGGGCCATCACGTGCACCGGCAATCCAGAGAGACCATGCGACCTGAAAAGTCTTGCGTTCCGCTACATGATTCCAGCTTGTGGAGTAACGTACCTGCGCTCTGACGATTCTCGCTGCGAGGAGAAGACTGAGAAGCCGCAGGCAAAGGCCAAATCGCCGCAGATGAAGGACAGCTTCTTGTTTGATCCTTTCATTTCTTGTGTGACTGTCTCCAGGAAAGAAGTAGGTCGGGGTTCGGGGCTGAGGTGAGCGATTGATCTCAGGTGACTCAAATCGGTCACGCGTGTTCTGCATCAGGCCAGAAAGGTGCCCCGGTGCATTTGATGAGGCACTGGTTTGCATGTTGACAAGCATGTCAATTTGCCTTGAGGTGTTGTCGCACGCCCGCCCGCCCGCCCGCCCGTGCACGCGCCCGCTCGCCTGCCCACCCACCAACTCACCCACCCACACACAAACACATTATGGTCAAGCTGACACCACATGGTTCACAATGTGGACCTGCGCACTGTCACAGCCCAGCTAGGCCATCCTGGAAGCACTGGCTGCCTTGCCACGAGATTCTTTGGTAGATGTGCTGAGGTGCGGCGACAGAACCGAGGCATTTTCGGAAAATGACGAAAGCCAAACCAAAGCATGTCGGCATACCTGACTATCAGTTTGCCGTTGTCATTCAGTTTGGTGATGTTTTGGATGCTTGCAATGTCAGTCAAATGGCGCATTTGTGTGGTTCAAGGCAGCTTCGCGATCGAAGACCAGAAGAAGCTTCTATTGCGTTTGGCAACAGCTCAGTATTTGATCATAAGGCCGGGCTCACGCTGGCTTTGTTCGAAAGGGCTGACATGTTGTTCGTCTCAATTGTGGATGAGCGACTCTTGAACAGGTGTACATTGTTGATGCAGCTGACAAGGAATTTGCGAGATGCAGTGTCAGCCTTTCAATGTTTCCACCATGTGTTAGCGTGTGTGTGTGTGTGTGTGTTTGCAGGAGCTGGATTACCTTTCACCTGCCACTTGGCTTCGGTTCGTAGCGGAGGTCCAAGGAGCTCCGTTGGGAGAGTGTGTTGCATGCCCTTTGCACGTGGGGAAAATGAGGTCAGCACGGCGACAGGCCATAGCGATGTGGAAGTGACACGTGGATTTGAATCACTGCGAGGCATGAGTCAACTGTCTCCACCGGCTTCAGAGGCGCTGGCAATGTGGCTGTGCCATTTGTAAGGGTACCCGTTTTTGCGCGGTTTTCAAGGGAAGCCAAAAGGAACACCTCGATTTTGCGGGCGGGAGGGGGGGGAGGTTCCCTACAAAACGACAAACCCATGTGTCAAAGCCTTTGATCACTGCACAGGTGACCGGCAGAGGTCGCAGCAGCAGTGGGAGTCCAGCCGCACCCGTGGCAGTCACGTCTTCGAAGGCAAGTTTGCGAGCTGCTTTGCGATTGATGCATTTCCGAATTGAGATTCGATCAAGAGAACTGTTCGGATCGATGGAATTGCCGTTTTTTTTGGTGGGCAGGCCGTTTCCGAGCGATCCGGATCTTTCTCAGTGGCGGAAGTGGTGGCTGCTGCGGCAGATGCGGCAGGAGAGAGCCCAGCGGCTTCGCAAGGGCAAGGCGCACTTCTGTGGGAATATCAAAATTCACCACCAGGGGCCCGCAGATTTCAGTCCACGTTTCCATTCACCAGGGTTCCATTTTGGGTACCTATTTTTGACCCACAGTCCTGTCAGTTAGCCGCTGCAGTAGGGCCAGCAGAGTGAGGGCCTTTGACGCAAGGCTGGCCAGCAGACATCTCCTGGCCTGCCATGGCTGATGCGCGCGCATCGTGGGAAGCCCGAGCCGTTGATTGCCTGGTTCTTTGCCTGGCTGCTAGCATTTACGCAACGGGTTCTCGTCATTTTGGGGAACTTCTGCTCCATTTTGCTGGGTTGCAAAGAAACCAAGAGGAAGCAATTGCCATTCTCATACCATCATCACCACAATCCTCATTACTTACTCAGGAATTTATAACCAACTGTACACTTCTGGATTTAACACCATTAATAATCAGATATACAAGACCACATTTACATCCTCTTGCCTGGCAGTAATAACTGACCACCTTCAACGCACCGCAGGCCGGCTCCCTGGCCGCAGCTTGACGCGTGGCCAGCCCTCGAGGCGCGTCACGTGATTCGGGGCTGAGTCACCCACTGCGGAGATGCCAGGCATCCACAGATTGCTCGGCGAGCACTCAGGCTGGAGATCTATTTGGGTGTGTCTTTTTTTGAGGCTAAAGGGAAAACCACAATTTTTGGGGTCCCCTAAAAAGAGAGACCCCTCGTTTGCGTTTGCGGCAGAATTCGGCATGACAAGCCTTGAGCGCAGGTGGCAAACTGAATGTGCTGCTAAAGAGGCAAGCAACCAATGCAGCGAATCAGCAGTTTTTGCCTGCCAATCTGTAACATCAGCCTGATTGGCCTTATGTACACGAGCAAGTCCTTGTGGCATCGCTGCACAAAGTCTGGGAAAACCAGTCCCGCAGTGGAAGTGTCTGGCTAGCTTCAATTTCAAGTGAATCAGCTGCAGTTTTCGGAGCACTCAGAAGCTGCAGCTGATTGCTGTTTAGATTGCATGCGGCTGTCTTGCATGTGTGCTCTGAAGTCATTGTGGGAAGGCTTTCTAGCCGGACATTTAGCTTGTTGAATCATGACCCACGTCCCGCTATCAAGAATAGAGACCCGGGCTAGAAAGCCTCACTGACAATAGATTGACCCCTACAGCTCACTTACATGTACAGTTTGCCAGCTTGACCGCCCGTTTACGTGGAGCAGTTGGGATGAGAAGCTCCAACATGAGCTGGGCACTGCCTGCGTCAGTGTGAGAAGCGTGCAGAACAGTGGGACAAAGTCTCGACATCAAAGTTTGTGGCCGCGCAGCTCTTTGATCAAGTCGTGCACATGTAGACCTATGCAATTCCCGACTTTCTCACATGTCCAGCCCGCGCAAGGCAGCCTCCTAGCCGCTTAACCAATACACTCACAAAACTGCGTGATGGTTGTGAAAATAGAACTGACTGACCATCAGGAGGCGGGGCTTTAATTGCTTGGCCAGACGAACGCTCACACGCAAAAACCGCAGAGGGACACATTTATGGGCCTGTTGCTTATTGAAATCGCTACGCGATCCGCCGACGCCAGTGGGGTGCAAGGGATTTTAAGACCTTTTTTCTTTTTCGTGGAAGTCTGAAAGTGCCACAAGAAGGCCTTCTTGGCACTTTCCTATTTTTCAGTCAGGAAACACGTCCCAGATGCTGGGGATGCTGGAAATGCAAGGGATGCAACCACACAACTTCGCATCCAACATTTGAAGACTTTCAGACACAAAATTGACGTAACACAGAAAATACCAGACATGTCGGGAATGCTGGGAATGCAGCCGGCTGGCCACGAAAAAGTCCAAAAACCAGGATTTGTTGATATTTCCCAAAATCAACCATCAAAAGCAGATACTAGCAACCCTTCAAATACCCTAAAAATCGACATCCAAAAACACGATAATGCAGGGGATGTTTCGCAGTAACTGCTCCGTACAGGTGGGGAATTGCAAAACAAACACTCATTTTTGCAAATTCAAACAGTTCCTCAATGTATCACTGCACTCCCCACCCAGACCCCAACAGGCTGATTCCAACATCGCTTGCAACAGCAAAACGCCATTAGTATCTGCAAAAAAAGAGAGACAAATTCATAGCAGCAAGGTAAACCTGATGATGCTGGGGATGCACATCCTGCGCGTCCGGAAACCCCCGCCCCCCCCCCCCCCCTAGAAACCTGGGCGAAACGCAGGTTTTTAGCAGGCAAGCCCTAAAAACACTGGGTTTTCGACACCCAGCACACCAGACCCAAAAAATGGCAGCCCCAAAAGCCTTCGGCTTGGATCCGAAAGAAGACCAAGTTGCGGACTGCCATCTACACGCTCGACTGGCGTCGGCGGATTTGAACCAGCATGCCCCGTGAAGGCATGCCTTTGCATGCAGCTTGGGGTGTTGACCTGACTCGGCTAGGTGGATGGCGTTGTATGGTATGATGTCCAGGTAACCAACGAGCCGCGAACCTACGCTGTAGAATGACATTACAACGCGCCTCAAATCAGCCAGATTTGTGGATATTGGTACCTGAAGTGAAATGATGTCTTCTCTTGGGCGTCGGCACGCATTTGTTCTTGCCAAGTCGCAGTGTCGGCAGGAGCGGAAGGACATGGACGTTGCAGCGTCGTTACAACGACTTTTTGAGCTTGGACGAAGAGCTTCGCAAAGCCGAGTCCGGAGCCGGTCAGCTGGAGCATTGGCAACTGCGCTTGTGGCTCAGGTCGTTGGAGGTTCCTTCTCTGCCGGGGAAGCAAAGCCTAAACCCTCTCAAAATGCTAGCTGCGGCCTCAGTGGAGCATTGCAGTTGCGGTCGATGGGGTTCCTGGTTTCAGGACAAAGATGGCTTTCTTACTCGGCGAAAAGAGGGCCTCAGAGCCTATTTGCACAGCTTGGCGGCGCAAATCCAAACAACTCAGCAAGATCCGGTGCTGGAAAAGCTCCCTGGCGCGTTGTTCGAGTTTTCTCCTTTCACAGCCTTGCCATGAATCTGAGCTTGTGTCGATTTGCTGAATTTGAGGTTTCTGCAGGTGGACCTATCGTCGAAACCGTCAGGCCAACGATGCGAGAGCCCATTGCAGTCTCACGCCTGCCACGCCTGCCAGGCGACATGGAGCCTGGTCCTAGCACCAGCGTGATTGCCCCAGATTCGCCTAGGTCCAAAGAGGGCGTCTGTGTGTGTGTGTGTGTGTGTGTGTTTTTGTTTTTTTGTTTTCGGACTTTGTGACCACGGAAGTTAAAAGGTACCTCCAAAATGGATTCGAACCGTTTGCAGAGTCCAAGGTGGAGTTCACTACACGATGATGCTCGATGTGTGGAGAAAACAGATCAACATTTGACGTGGGCATTGACAAGATACTGGATTTGCACAGTAATTCCAACATGCCTGATTTGCATGTGGTTCTGCCATGACAAAAGGCTTAGTTCGGCTCAAACGCACCCTTTAGCCAACTAGACATTTTCGAATAGTTTTCTTCGTCATGAGCAGGCGACATGCGAAGGCGCCATTTGCCCCGATTTGCCCCGAAGCTTATGGCTGATTACCCCCCAAGGGACTGCTGGGGAGAAAACATATTGAAAACCCAGAGAGAGAGAGAGAACAAAAAAGATAGAAGCAGAAAGAGTTGTTGCCGTTTGACGTGTGCCAACCCAGAAAGAAGTCCCTGCAAGGTGTTACCAGCCTGCCTGATCGCTGTAGCGCTGCTCTTTTTCAGGCACGATTGTATAAGCTGAGCGAGCAAGTGCTTGTGCAGCCTGCCACTTTGAGCTATACCATAATTAATACTCGCTCAGTCAAAGGCTATGTAACGGGAGGTGTATCGACATGCTCTTTTTCTCCAAACTCTGCAGCAATGATGCCGTATTTGCAGTCCAATTCGCATTTAAGTGCAGTGGCCCGAAGGTGTACAACATTTACGACACCTCCAAGCCGCGGGGCTGCATTTGTGAGACTTACATGAATCCATGCATGTCAGTGAACGACTGGCAAGTGAACAAACGCACAAGCAGGCGCAGCACGCGTAAGCACACACGCAAGCGCGCCGTGCTTTTCACGCCCGCACGCACGCGCGCCCACCTGGACAAACTCTTCCCGGGGCAGGCTTTTGCTCACCACACACCAATTGGGCAAGCCAAGCCTCCTGCGACATTTGCCATGGAGGCGACACACGACGCGACTTCTTGCAGCAATTGGGTGCCGGAGCTGCTGTAATTGCCGCGGGGCAATCCGTTGGCGTCCAGCCAGCGAGCACGCCTCAGCATGATGCGAGTGTTTCCTTCAATGTTGTCGCATGTTGAGAAACTCGATGGATGCCCTTGCAGACGTGCAATTTGCCCAGGCAGGCCGCCATTGCCAGATGGTCTGGCATCTATGACGATCCTAAGCATCCAGGATGTGAGCGCGAAATCAGGAAGGATGGTGCAACTTGGCTGAGTGGATGCTTGCCGTTCTAAAGCCAGTTGGTGCTATTCTGTTGTGCTTTGCGGCATGTTGTAACTTTGCTGATTGATGCCAACGCTTTATGCACCGTAAGCCCTCTTGACCATTGGGGGGTCTTTGGGGGCGGTCTGAACAGTTCCCCTCCGCGCGCCGGGGTTTCCTGAGTGCGCCCCATGTGCCAGGATGAATTTGTGATTTCTGGTACTAGCGCGACAGATGGAAGCAAAGCCTGTGCTGAAGATGCTCCCACCAAGAAATGGTACTTGATTGGCAAGCCTTCGGGAGGAGGCTTTGGCGGTCCTTCGGATGAGCTCCTGGTCGAGCCTTGCATGTTATCAAATGTGGGGGGATGTGTCTTCTTCCATACTCCGGCTATGAAGATCAGTTCTAGCCCACAGGTTGCGGTTGCTCCTTGTCAGTTTCTCCTTAGCCATTGACCTTACAGCCTGGGGAGCTGTCACCAATTTCCCGAACGACACGCGGCACTGAGGATTTCTCCCCGAAGGGAGGACCCAAGGATGCCCTGGCCAAGTGGGATGGCGATGGCATTGTGTTCCCGGTGGCCCGGATGCACCGGGGGAAGCTCAGGGGGTGCTTGTGTGCACGGCGCCCAAGACTTAAGCGGTTCTACCACCTCCGTTGCATGGGGCTTCGCTGTTGAATGACAGAAACGGAATAGGTAGCGATTGAGTTCCGCTGAAGCACTCCTTCACGTCGGCCGTTGCAACTCAGGATGGCAACAGGTGGTCCAAGATCAAGCGTAAGCCGGGGCAGGCTGTGGCAACATGGGGTGACGGCCCCTCATCTCCACTGGCCAAGTTCGCCAAGGGCAAGGTGCCAACTTAGACAAGGATGAAGCAGTGTCCGAATCATGCCGTTGATGCAAAACAATCCAGCCAATCTTGCACGGCGCGTTTTGCGTTGTGCTCTTGAAACTTGTTGCACTTGCAAGCAAACTTGAATATTGCTGGGCGTCATGTGGCTGTCTTTGCGCCAAGGCGCATGTTACTCAGCGGTTCAGGTGGCATGCTGCGCACATCACAAAGTCCTTGAGCCTTTGGCCAGCCACAGCTTAATTCGAATCGAAAGCATCTGGTTCATGCTGACATCCGCGAAGCCGGCGCCGCCATGCCGCCGTATCCTGGCACGGAAGAGAACAGCTGGTGGGTGGCCCTGGGATGCACAGGTCTGGCCATAGCGGCAGTCAGCTCGGAGCAAGCCCAAAGAATCTTGCCTGACGACATCATCTCGCACACCCTCGGCAGCCTGGCTGCAAGGCTTTCAGCCAAAATTTTGATGCTTGGCCTCTGATTGGGCATGTTGAAATTGGTATGGCTCAAAATTTATCAGAGCTAGGATTGCGCACTTTGGTTCAAGTCCCGGCGAGGCTGCGGCATTCTGGCGTTGACGTTCTTCTGCATGTTCATCGTGTTCAAGGCCAGCCAGTCCAGGCACTGGAAGCCAGCGCCAAGACCGGTTGACCGGGTGGCATTTGAGGATCGAAAGGATCTGACCATAATGAAAGGTGTCGTCAAGAAGTATTCGGACAAGAAACGGTGGGGCGTCATTTCCGTACATCCTGACTCAGACTCTGAATCAGATGATGAAACCAGAGTTCGATTTTTGGAGAAAGAACGGCATCGCGCCAACCTTGCACCGGGAGATCACGTTGTCTTCAGAGCAATTGCAGATCCAGAAATGGAGGGCTGGCTGCTGGCAGAAACTGTGTGGAAAGCTGCGGGCAGCATTCAGCCAGACCCGCCAAGTGAAGGGCTGACAAAGCGTGGCTCAAGAACAAATACCTCAGAGCAGAAAAGAGAGGCGAGCAGTTGAACTAAGGCATCCATTGCTTGGATACCGAGACTGTCCTGGTTTGAGGTCACTCACTTGCTGGGACAAGTTGCTAGCTTTGCAACCTAATCTGCAAGCTGTGTGGTTGCCTTGCACAGGTTCAGTCATTTCAACATTTCCTGCAACATGGGCTCAAGTTCCGTGAGGAAGTATGAGTGGGCAGGAATAGCCTGTCAGCGCGTTCAGCGGCTCGCCATGTCTGAAGCTGCGCCGGATTTTTCTGCTTTTCTGCAGGCTCAGGCCGCTCAGGCCGGCCAGACTGAAACAGCATTAGCTGCGACAGCTCCAGAAGGGGCCGATGCAAATGCGCTGCTGCAGCAGATGGCTTTGTCTGGCTTTCCTGGCATGGCTGGAGTAGGGATCCCTGGCCTGGCTGCCGTTCCGGGCGTCGCGGGCGTCGGGGGCGTCGCGGGCGTCGCGGGCGTGCCTGGGGTCAGGGCCTCAATTCCAGCCGAAATCGGCCCGACAAATCTTGTGGCCGAGGTGCCTGTGGTGCACCCAGGGCAGGAAACTTAGAACGCTTAAGCAACTTACGCGGTCATGTGGACAAGTTGCAGGTGCTTTTGCTCTGCATAGGTACGCAGCAGCTGCCGCTGCCCTGCAGCAAAATGCAGTTGCCCTGTGAGGAGCTTACAGCAGTTTGCTTTGGGTCATGGCACTCAGCGATCCTCACCATTCTCATCTTTTTTTGTTTTTTTAGGTATGAGTCAAATTTCAACCACCAGGGGACCGCAGGTGTTAGTTCCTTGATTCCATTTACCAGGGTTCCATTTGGGTACCTATTTTGGACCCGCAGCCACCTTTCGCATCGTTATTTGTGATTTTAGCGCCTTTTCCGTTCAGGTACTATCAGGCGCTGCAAAGCTTGGCAGCTTCCGGTGCGACGGCTCAGCCTGAAGCTGCGGCAACAGGCGGGCCGAGAAAATTTTGCATCGACGGAAAAGCGCCACAAGACTTCAAGACTTCAACCCCCGGTATTTTCCTTGTGCATCCTTCCCCTGTGAGAATCTCCTGCGATGGGCGGCCTACAGCCATTTCTTTTTCTGAACTGAGCATGATATGATAAAGCGACATGTGGCTACTTGAATCGGCCACTGTTGTGTGCTCGAACTTCACAACAACTTACCATGGCTCTGGCATGCCCGCATCTCGTCAAGGAGGTGGAGGAGGTGGCTTCAGCACCAAGCCGGGTGATTGGAACTGCAAGAGCTGCGGCGATCTCCAGTTTGCAAGGAATACCAAGTACGGTACTCAAAGCAAGGGTTGGCTTGTATGTTTCTTGCAGAGGTGAGTGCTTTTCCTGCAAGGTGCCGTCGCTGCGGCGCGGACAAACCTAGTGACTCTGAACTAGCTGGACGGCCAGTTGTTGCTGCTGATGGTCGCCCAATGCGGCCTGGAGATTGGATTTGTCCCAACTGCAGTGACCACGTCTTTGCAAAGAATGACGCTTGTCGAAAATGCGGTACAACTGGCCTGTGATTACGCAGCTGATCAGCCAGTTGATTGCGCATCACGTCGCCTCAACCCCTTGTCCTGTTTTCTGCGGCATTCGGTCGTGTCTGCACTTTGCCAGGCACAACACGGCCGCCGGAGGTTTTGTCCCCGTGCCACGCTTGGCCAAATGGTGGAACCCGTCTCAATGCTGCGCATGCCAGGGCCGCCCTGGCTGCCAGAAGCACTCAGGCCGGAGTTTGCAAGCCCGCCTGGGAGGGGAGCAGGGTTTTGCAGTCCAGGTCGCGCGGGATGGAGATTGGAACTGCAAGATGTGCGGCTCGATCTGCAAATTATTTTTCAATCGCCACAGCGCTTGGAAGCGTGTGACGCATGAGGTGGGGATCTGCAATTCGCGCGGAACGCAACATGCAGGCCCTGTGTGATCAGGTTTCAGCGATGTTTATGGACACCTTTTGAAGTTTGACCGTTGCCCAGAGGATTTGTTAGTCGCCTTGCCTTAGGCGGTGCGGAGCAGAGAAGCCATCGGATGCGGGGCTCACGCCTGCGGTCATAGCCTCACAGCAAAAGATGCTCGAAGTTGGCAGATCAGATTTCAGCACAAACTCCCAGCAGGTTGCAACAGCTCCTGCGACTCCGTTGGCAGTGCCTTGCACAGCGCAGAGATTCTGACGATTGGAACCACGGGAATGAGGGGTATGTGCCCACATTTGTGACACCGAAATTCACATTCCAAGTGAAGGAGTAGAAGGCCTTCCAGTGGTATCACAGAAGTGGTTGCAGTCCCACTTTGCGCTGATAGGTGAGGAGTCCGGGGGGCGATATGCGCCCCGGTGACTGGAATTGCCCTCGTTGCCACGTCCCTGCCTCAGCGTGATCGACCTTTTGCTTTCAGCTTCTTGTGCCCGAGGACCACGTTTTTGCGAGAAACGAGCACTGCAGGAGCTCAGCATGTGGACTTGTCCATCCAACGACCCCGATTGAACAATCCAGCAAAGCGGAGTTTCATTTCAGATTGGGCTCATGTTTATGTCCATTGGTGCAATTTTCGCGGCTAGGGTTTGCACACCAACCCGCAGGCGTTGTGGAACTACACGTCCCACCGGTGCAGACATGGCCGCCATGGCGGCAGCTGGAACATTGCCCCCCACCATAGCTGCAGCCGGCGGCCAAGGAATGTTACGCAAAGCTGCGGCGTGTGTGTGTGTGTGTGTGTGTGTGTGTGTGTGTTGTGTCTTTGACTTGAGGTGGTCCATTCACTCGGCTTTGATGACTGACCACTAAGATCTACACGTCAATGTTGACATTTGCCATGAAAATACACGCTTCAGCATCTGTGAAACGCCTTGCCTCAGGCACAGATAGGTGGCGGAGACGTGCTTGCCTTAACCTCCCAGGATCCATGGTGGGCCTCTGATCCAGCTAAGCAATATGCTGATTCACCGAGGCCCGCGGAGGTGGCGGAGGAGGAGGAGATATGAAACCTGGCGACTGGCGATGCCCGCAGTGCAAAGACCTGGTCTTTGCCCGAAACGCTGCGCCGGAAGCCTCAGCAAAAGTCGCACGCGCAAAGCTCAGTCGGTCCGCCAGCCAGCCAGCCAGCCAGCCAGCCAGCCAGGGGCCAGTCTGTCTGAGTCTGTCTGTCTATCTGAGTCTATCTGAGTTTGTCTGTCTATCTGAGTCTATCTGAGTCCATCTGAGTCTATCTGAGTCTATCTGAGTCTATTTGAGTCTACTCTATCTGAGTCTATCTGAGTCTATCTGAGTCTATTTGAGTCTATCTGAGTCTATTTGAGTCTATTTGCGTCTATCTGAGTCTATCTGTCTGCCTGCCCGTCTGTGATCAGTGAGTCAGTGAGTCAGTGAGTCAGTGAGTCAGTGAGTCAGTGAGTCAGTCAGAAAGGTGGTTGGCTGGTTTGTATTGGAGTGAAGGCATGAGGGGCAGTGAGGGTCTGCGTGCATTAATCAATTGAAACGACAGATTCAATTTCTTGGCATTGCTTGCAATCGCACGCAGCATTTGCGCTGAATGATAGGCACTGTAGCTTCTAAAGGCTTCACTTTGATTCGGAATGGGAAAGAACGTGCAACTTTACTCTGGGATTCTTGCTTCTGACTGGTTGCCGCTGTTGCGCTTTCAAATCGCTTTGCGGACACCTGCAATTGCCGCGATGCTTTTGGCAGGCTTTAGTTGGTGCAACGAGGCATGGAGACTTGCAGGCAACTTCTGTTTCTGAATGCAGACAGTCAACTTGCTCATACTAGAGGTTTTTGTGCCACCCAGCCCGACTCGTGTTTTTTTGGTTGGGAGCAAGCGGCGACTTGGGCAAGCGGCTTGAGCAAAAGGCTGCTTACTTGGGATGATTTGTGAGGAAACTGAAGGCAAGGTTCAAGTGTGTTCAGCCCCCGTAGACTGCAAACCTTCGAGAGCAGCACACAGGATTTCAAGCGAGAGCGGCGGCACCTTTGAGACCTTGTCCCACTTCAAAGAGACCGCTTCAACATTGCAGAATCGATTCCATCTCCTGACTCAGACTGCGTGACATTTTTCTACGACCCAAACACGCAGTGAATCCTTTACAAAGAAAGCATCCCACATCGCTGGTCATACAACTTTTTTGTTTTGGGCTTAGACTAAAAGTGACTAAAAAGCTTCCGCACTTCAATCATTCTGTGTGACTCAGGTGCCGGAGATGTGGAGCAACGAGGCCGGCTGATCGATCGTCACGGGCTGAGACCATGTCAGTTGCGGCATGCGTCAGGGTGTGCTTTGAGGGTATGTTTGTCGGCGTTGGTTCAAAGAGATACCGAAAGGAGAGTGGTAGCCACTTTTGCAGGTCCCTCTGTTGTGACGCCAACAGTTGCCGCTTGATTCGCGGCTCGAATTCGCGCATCCAAGGCGAAGTCCAGTTCGATAGAGGACTCGCTAGGTGCGCCAGGGGACTCGATGCAAGGCACATTTTAAGTTGACCCCGGACGAAGCAACCCGGATCAATGAAAAGGGGGGGGGTCCCCCAAAGCCCTCAAGAAAGATGGGTATGGGTCAAATTAAGCCACCAGGGGACCGCAGGTTTTGGTCCATGTTTCCATTTACCAGGATTCCGTTTCGGGTACATATTTTTGACCCACAGCCACGGGTGGGGGTCACCCCAACGCCCCAAAGAAATCCACCAGTTTCTTCATTCGACTGCCAGGCACCGTGCCGGGACTTGAGCGCCCGAAGTATCAGGGAATTAAAGAGAAGCTGTGGTGTGGCAAGGGCATGGAGAGTTGTCACACTGCGGCATATTGTGACTTGTCTATTGGAGCTAAAAAGGTGCATCTCTTGTGTCAAGAGGCCTGGCTGCACATTCGCGTGAGGCATTGCGGCTTTGTGACTGCTCATCCGCAGGCTTTCGCGTCATCAGGATACTATTGGTTTAGTGAACATTTTGGCACTTGCGAGTCCCATGCACTTGCCAAACATACTAAGCTACGCAAAGATGCATAGCTCACAGGATAACATGATCCGTTGATGAAGAAGCACTGTCTTCAACGATAGGTTCACTCTAGTTTGGCTGTGCATCAGTGAATTTCATAGCTCACAATGTAGAGGCCGTGCCTGACATGATGGGCAATGAGCCATGCCAGCCGCAGCTCAAGAGAGTGGGATGAGATCGGTTCCACGCACAGCCAGATTCCACAAGGCTCCCCCTTGTGGCATGCTGGCCCGACGGCGCACCTGGCAACAAACGTGGAACTCGTCCATGAGCCAGGACAGCTGCAAGTCCTTTTGAAGCAGGACGTCACCAGCCCGGCCCAAGATCTTGACTGGACAAGTTGTGCAGAGCTCAAGATCCAAGCTGCTTTCGATTTTATCTACCACCTTCCTCCTGTCATTCAGCCTGGGACACTGGTGAAGCAGAAGTCAACAGAGCCTGAAGCCGAAGATGCGCTGAGAAAAGGCAGCTCCCCCGAGCTAGACTCACGTGTGCCCAGTCCCCCCCCGGTCTCCTCTCCTTCGAGGGGTCCCCGAAGACGAGCTGGCGTGATGGGAAAGCCTCAAAACGACGAGCGGAGAACTGCGGAGTTGTACTTCGCAGAAGCCAATCGCTTGCGCAGCTCCTTGACTGCGGCGGTGGTCAGAGACATCTGCCGGCAGATTTACGATGCCGCGATTGTGGAGATTCCGCCCTGGAATCTTCGCATCAGCAGTGTTGAAGCCGTCAGACCCCTACAGCGGATTTGGATGCCTTTGCATGCAACATTATGGGTGTGTGTGTGTGTGGATCCCCCCGAAAAGCAAACAAACAAGCAACTAAACCGACAAGCAATAACAATGTGGTTAGAACCACAAAAAGGGGTAGTCTTAAAAAACAACAAATCTGTTAAAACCACAAAAAGGGGATAGTCTCCAAAAAAAGACACGCCCTTCTGCAGCAACTCTAGCTTCTTTTTTTTTTGACCCGGTGGTGTCTCGATCGATCTCCCAGGCCTTGCTGGCCTGGGATTTGACCTCAAGAATCCATGGATCCTGGCGAGTGGCGCTGACGATGGTGACCCAGCGTGAAGGAGTCCAGCAACGGGTTTCGTTGAGATCTCCAGGTCCATGTAGGGAGAGGAGGGGCATGGATTCGCTGAATGTCCAACAAAAGCCAGCGACTCGCTCTCCCTCAATGTTCAGGCTGTGAATGAAACGGCTTCAGCCTCCAAGATGTAATGAACAATAATGTTTCGGCTTAAGCAATTGCTTCTTCCAAGATGTTCTCTAGGAACGGCGCGCTACATGGCAATTCGTGGTCCTGGGTGGGCCAGACAGATCATCGGCAGCGGTGATTGG
This sequence comes from Effrenium voratum, assembly GCA_963377175.1. Classification (NCBI taxonomy): domain Eukaryota; class Dinophyceae; order Suessiales; family Symbiodiniaceae; genus Effrenium; species Effrenium voratum. Next base: position 161,573 of record CAUJNA010000460.1, read on the forward strand.
AAAACAGGTGCAACCTCGAGTGGCAGCCAGACGCCAACATTGGTAGCGGAGCTTATCCAGATCTACGGCCAGGAGAAAGCCGGACCCTGGATGGCAAGAAGCGGTACATGGGACGACGGCATGGATTGCAGCCGTCTCAGCACATCAAGTGGCGCAAAGTGCCCCCTCAAGTACTTGCAAGAGCAGCTCGTCAGGACACTGGGTGCCGGACGCTGGAAGCAGATTGGAAAGCTGTTGATCAGTGGAAGTCATTCGCGCGGCAGTTCAGTGACCAAGCAAGCCAGCAGGCGAGGAAACGCCCCAAGCTCCGACCGTGGAGTTGGAGATGGCTCTGGAAGAGCGCCGCGAGCTCATCGGCAGGCGCACGGTCGCATGGCAAGAGCGGGCGGTCGCAGCCCTTCGAAACGGGTCTTCGGCTGGGGCTTCGCGGACGCAAGGAGACTACACACCGCGCTGGTCGAGCTCGGCCTTGTCGGAGAGCTCTATGGCAACCCAAAGTCAACTGTCAACGGCAAGGCTGCCGCCCAGGCCAAGATCCGAGCCATGGCCAATCATCTATTGCCGCTTACAGCGTTATCTGACTCATTGCTCAAGCGAGTCTCTGCGTCATTGGTGAAGTGGACTCTTGAGGAAGGTATGAAAGCCATCGTCGCATCTGCAGCCCGCAGAAGGACATGGGTGTTGAGACACAGGGCTGCTGTTTAAGCATGCCCCTTAAGCACACTTGCCTTGAGCGCAACGTGTCCAGACTTGGACGGCTTGAGTGGAGTCGATGGAGGGGGGCCCGTGAGAACGAAGCGCTCAAGGCAGCTGCCAGCTCGCCACAACGCAAGACGAAGATCTGCGGCGAGCCAGTGCAAGAACTCCAGTGTGAGCGTGTCCAGTTTCTGAAGGTGCGTTGGGCGCAGCGTGATGGTGTGGAGAGGCCGCGCGTAATTCCGGGCTTGGAACAGCTCATCGCAGGGCCATGTGTGTGCGTGGCTGCTGACAAGTCACATAGACGACAACTTTCATATGTGGCAACGACCGCGAGAAGGCGTTTGGCGCACGTCTTCTATGGCAACAAGACTGTGTTGAAAGGGCGTCAAGTTGAGAAACGGGACGCAGACGAGATCGCCGAAGGTGAGCGGCAACACGCGCGCAGCGCAGTGGAGACGCGGCGTTTCAGCGCGCTGCGCACATCGTCAAGTGCGACAGCTTCAGCTTCTAAGTAGTTTTAGCCCTCATGTGCTGAACCAGAATGCTTCGGTTTAAGCAATTGCTTCTGCCACGACATTCTTTAGGATCGGAGTTCTGGGTGGGCCAGACAGATCATCGGCAGCGGTGATTTGAAAGGAAGAGCAAAGGATTCTTTTCTGTGGCTCACATTGCCCGCAGCATCCATACGCAGGAAGGCGGTATAGCTTCGTTTTCGTCGTCGTTGTCATCGGCGACCATTTGGCCTTGCTGGGCAAGTACATGCTGAAGGATCTCCGCATAGCAAGTAGCGTTGGCCGCCCACATGCTTGCAGGACATATCTTTCCTTCCGCTGCGGAGGCCAGACGCTGACTTGCCCTATGTGCGCATGATATGTTCAGACAGGCAGAAGTTCTCTGACGTGGTGGAGCAGATGGGCAGCATGCTTTGCTTGCGAGGTCATGACCTCCTCACTTTGTCATGGTCTTAGGTTTCTCTCTGACGTAGCCCAAGGCGGATGCTGCCTTTTGAGCCAGGTACTTGGGTATGCCAACGGAGGCATCGATTCCAGGCCTGGTCTTGGGCCGAACAGTGCCTGGCATTGTTACGCAGCAAACACCATGCACACAGCTCCAGCAGCAGACGCTTTCGCTACTAGCCTTGCACCTCTTTGTCAGCACCCACCAAAGAGCAAAGAGGAGTTGTCCAAGGAAGCACTAAGAAAATCCGTTCGAGCGCAACGCACTCAAGATGTACTTTCAGCCACAAGTGCTTTCAGTGGTGATCCACGTGCAAGGATGCATGCCGCCAGTGGAATCCTCACACTGTGTTGATAGCAACGATTGCAGGCATTGTCCTGCGTAGTGGGAGGGCAAAAATAGACAGGCACCTTTTGCGAGCTTCTGGGACAATCAACATTCAGAGAATTCTCATCAATTGAATACCTCATCGAATATTCCGCCTAAAAGACTTGGTGCGCCATTTCTTAGCAATGCTGGGCAACGCTCAGCTCCAAATACTCTGAGCAGCGTACTTCAAGGAACAAGCCGAACTGGCATGGCAGCCGGCAGTTTGTCCATGAGCTAGTATGCCACAAGCTCAATGGCTGCCGCACATGCTGATTGATCAGATACGATACTAAGATGTCCTATTGTGGGTAAACACCAGATTTAAGCATATGATTAGCTGGGCATTTGTTGTCACATCCAACCATTAGCCGGCCTCCTAATCACGTTGAGAAGCTCTTGCGGGCTTCCTAGAGCCCTGCATTTCAATGCAGATACAAGTGCCCGCGCGCACGTGCCAGATGACTCTCCCACCTTCTGGAGACTTCTGAAGCTCAGCTGCAGGCGGGCGGAGCGAAGTCACGTTGGACCCGAAGCTGACGTTGGCGAGGCGCCAGGAGTGGCACAGCGTGCTCGCCACCTGCGACTTCTACCTGGCGAAGAGGCGGGCTTTGGCTGGTCGAGACGAGTCGCTTCGCCTGGCTTCAGGCGGGAGGTGCGTGACCCTCAGCGCTTTGCATCGAGTGAGATCAATCTCAGAGCTGGAAAAGGTGATTGTGGCACGCATGAGCATCACGCCAGGCAAGACGTGGTGTCCGAGGAAGGCTTTGCGCATGCTGACCCAGAGCAAGAAGGCTGGCTGCGTGTTTTGCAACCCAACGTTGCATTTTCATGTGATCAGGAGGCCTGGGAAGTGTGACAAAGCTGCCAAGAGGCGGGTCTTACAAAGCCGCCAAGAGGCGATCAGCACATTGCAAGGTCTTGGCTTTTGGAGCAACTCGCGCGGGGAGCTGCGTTTGAAGGCTGGTGTCTTCAGTTCCGGTCGTGCTTGGGGCTTCTTCCCTTTCAAGCGAGAAACTGGTTCCGGGACATATTTGAAAGCAGTTCGATTCACAAGGCATGTGTTCTTGACATTTGTTCGTTATTGGTTTGTTTGCTTAATTCGGAGTGATCAAACGGCTTGTTTTGCTGCCTCCGCCGGACTTCTGCGCTGTCAGCTGCTTCGCCTGCTTTTCCTGACAGCCTCAGCAAGACGCCCCCGAACAAATGCAGGGCTTTGCACCCGTGAACAGGCCCAGCATAGGCAGATTGTCTGAGGGACCTTTGATTGAGAAGTGTGAAGTGCTCTGTCCCAGGCCACTCCTCCGTTGCTAGTGCGCCGGCGGGTGAAGCGAGCAAAGTCTCAGGCGGGGTAGAGACAACAAAATGGGGTGTCTGTTTTGAGGGCTTGCTTGAGGGTGCCCCCGTGTTTTTTTGTTCCCTTCTTTGGCTTTAAAGGGAAACTGACAGGAAAACCACCCATTTTCGGGGGCACCCATGCAAAGAGCGCAGTTGTTTGCAACGTGTATCACTCGTTTTCGATGGAAACAAGCCGCAGGCGACCCCCCACAGCCGGCCTGCTCGTTGTGGTGGCATGACATCCATGGACAAAGGGGCCGTTTCCAACTTGTCCTTCAGGATGGGCTTTGGGCTCGGATTTGCGCTGTGGGCTGCCCTAGCTAGCTGAATGATCACTTCATTCAGGTCAGATGGAGCAGAAGCACAGGCACGAGCAGGAGGGTACTCGCACCTTGCATGGGCTAAAATGTTGCTTCATGCTTGCCGTTGGACAACGATTTGCCGGTTTTGCGTTTTGGAATCCTCTCCTCCAGGAAGTGTGGCACCATCTATCTTTCCCTGGCAAGTATGCTGCCGAATCGATTGCTGCTGTGGAATGGCCTCCGGTACAGGTCCGCTTCTTTGACAAGCCACGCAGTGAGGTGCAGAAGGTCAATGTGATAGGCAAACAGGGGGGGTTGTCAGGAGTCTGAATGCTCTTCTGTGTCATCAGCTTCACTTGATGAATATGCGGAGGCGCAGCCATAATAAATATATTCATACCACACTATACATGTTGCAACCGCCAGGATTTCTATATTGATCGACATCAATTACAAACAATTTTCCGAACCAACTAAAACATACCTTGAATATCAATAATGAAGAAACAATGAATCATATTAGATATTGAATGAATAAATCGATCTATTTTTTTGTTTTTTATGTATAATTAATTTTAAATTTATTGGTATAGCCGACGAAATTCGGAGACGGATATTTTTAAATGATATATAATTATAAATATAATTTTATATTATGGTTATTATTTGTTTGATTGTTTTTTATATATATATGTATAGATTTTATATTGGAAGTTGTATTTATGATATTTTTATTAAATATTTTATTGAAATAATTTATTGTTGAATTTTATTGAGTATTTTGTTAGAATAATTTATTATTGGATTTCGCCGAGTATTTTGTTAGAATAGATATTTTATTAAAGGATTATTTTGATAAACAAAAAAATGTTAATGGTTTTTAATATGCCATTAGAATAATTCGTTGGTTTGGTTTTGCTTAATATCCAAAAAGCCCGATGGGAATTTGGAGATAAAATCTCTAGGATATAGAGGAATTTGTTATAACGATTGTAAGATCGCGAGTGTGGAGGATGGGATTTGTTCGAAACGAAGTATTTTTTTGTGTTTCTTGTTTTTAAGGTTATTGTTGTATGGTGGCGTTAAATATAGTGATTTTAAATGGTATTTATATTGGTATTAGGTTGATTATTAATAATATATAATGATGATTTTGTTAGTAGGGTATAATGTTTGATAATTAGTATATATAATTATTGAATTATTATTTAATTATTTAATAAAATTATAATATATAGATATTTATTCTGAACATATATTAGTATATATTATTATAGAATTGATTTTTTTTTAAAAAAAAAATATTTTTATTTTATATTTGTTTAAATTGATTTATTTTATTTATTAATTATATTGTTTGTATAATTTTTCTCGTTTTTTTTTCTTTTTTTTTTCCACGTGGTTTTTTGTTTTTGATTTTCATTTTTTTTTATTGGTTTATCTTTTTTTTAAAAATATTTATTTATATAATTATTAATTCTTTCTTTATTTTTTTTTATTTTTTTTTAATGTTTAATTAATTAATTTATTTATATATTTGGTTAATTTATCTATTTACTAACCTATTTATCTATTAATTAGTTAGTTAATTATTAATTAATTAGTTATTTATTTAATTTTCTATTATTATTCTATCTATATAATTCTTTATTTTTATTTTATTTAATGTTATTTTAATTAAATTTATTAATTATTTATTTATTTATTAATTTACTTATATCTTAATATTTTTATTAATTTATTAATTTATATATTTATCTATGTATATTTATTTATCTAAGTAATGATTTATCTATATATTTATCTATTTATTATATATATTTATATCTCTATTTATATATTTCTATCTATTTCTTTATCTAGTTCTCTATTTAATTCTCTATCTATTTTTCTATTTATTACTCTATCTATTTCTCTATCTAGCTATTTTGCTATCTACCCATCTATCTTTAATAATTTATTTAATTATCTATCTATTTAATTTGTTTTATCTAAAGATCTATTTCGAACATTATTTTTGTATTTATTTATTTTCAATTTTCGAATTATAATTAAATACATATAATTTAAATAATATTTTGAGATTTAATTTTTATGTTTTTCGATTTATCATTAACTATATATAATTATATTTTCGATCACGAAAATAATATATCTATTACGAAATCTATACCTAACCTTGCGAAATTACTAAACCTATCACGAAATTTATATTTAACCTATAAAAATACTATCCCTACCACGAAATATATATTTAACCACAAAAATATTACCCCTACCACGAAATTTGTGCTTAATTTTACGAAAATATTATTCCCATCACGAAATCTATACCTAATCTTACGAAAATGCTACCCCTATCACGAAATCTATAAATAATATCCAAGCCAACAACATAAAATATATAATATATTCGTATCCAAAATAAAAAAATGCTATATCTATCACGAAAATACCTACCAAAAGAAATATAATTAATTTTATAAATATAATAAAAATATAATCATATTTATAAAATATATTATCAATATATTTTATTATATATTTCTAAATCTTTAATATTATTTATATCATTTACTTAAACCAAGATACTTAAATCCTAATCAAATATACCTAAATAACTAAATCGATCAAATCAAAAATAACCCCTAAGAATATTTGACTATAAATGGATATGGTCGCCAAATCTACGATTAAGTATACGCCACTAAGGATATATTTAGACAAATTGATTTTCTCCCAACAGCTAAAAGCTTTAAGATATAAGCTCCGGGGTGGTCCGGGCCGGCGCTGGGTAAGGTTCCACGGGGGTTCCACCAGGGTTCCATCAGGGTTCCATAAGAATTCCATCAGGTTCTGCAAGGGCTGCGGGGTGGTCCGGGGCGGCCCTGAGGTAAGGTTCCACGAGGCTTCTATCAGGTTCCGCAAGGGCTGCGAGGTTGTCCAGGGTGATTTGAGGTAAGGTTCCACGAGGGTTCCACCAAGTTTCCATTAACCAGGGTTCTGCGAGGTAAGGTTCCATAAGAGTTATAGCAAGGTTACACCAGGAAGGGCTATGGGGTGGTCCGCAACGATTTGAGATAAGGTTCTATGATAGTTCCGGGGTTCCATCAAGGTTCCACAAAGTTCTGCGAGGTCTCCGGGGTTGTCCGGGGTGGTTTGCAGGGTGTATCAGGATGTCACCAGGGTGTCACCAGGGTTCCACCAGAACCTACGGGGTGGTCCGGGGTAGTTTGAGGTAGGTTTTACCAGGGTTCCACCAGGATTCCACGAGGTTCTGCGAGGGCTACGGGATAGTCCGGAGCGGGTTCAATAGAGTTCCACAAAGATTCCACAAGGATTCCATAAAGTTTCAGAAGGGTTATACAAATGTTCTACAAAATTTCGTGCTTTGCCTTAGAGGGAAGTAATATGTCGTATTACCGCCGTCTAAAAAGCCATCGGGATAGTAAATTGAGAACTCAGAACATCACTTTGCTCATGGGCGGAACACTAAGCAAAACCGAAATCAATAATTTTCAGCACACTTTCACTGTTTTGATCACTGTGCAGCAGAGTAAATACTTAGCATTACTGAGTATTATTTGGTGGGCTTTGGGTTCCAAGGGTTCCACGAGATTACGAGGACTATGGGGTAAGGTTCCAAAAATGCTCCACGCGGTTTCCACCACGTTTCCGCGAAATTCTGCAAAAGCTATGGGGCAACCCTGAGGAAAGGTTCCAATCCTGTCAATCCTAGCAACATGAACCCCTAACAAACTATAATTCTGCGCGGTTCCACAAAGACGCGGTTCCAATCCTAGCCACAAATATATAGCGCAAACCATACGCCCAAGAAAAAGACAAACAAACAAAGTAAAAGGAAACAAACAACAACAAAACAATCAAACCAACCAACAAAAAAAACACAAAACATATAGACATAACAACCGACAAAAAAAGAGGCCCAGAAACAAACAAAGAGACAACCAACACAAACAAAGACACACAACAAGACGGACACAAACGGACAGAGAGTGAGAGAGAGAGAGAGAGACAGACAACCAAACAAAGAGAGACAGAAAGACAGAAAGAGAGAGCAGAGGGACAGACAGACAGAGAGAGACAGACAGAGAGACAGACAGAGAGACAGACAGAGAGACAGACAGAGAGACAGACAGAGAGACAGACAGCGAGGCAGACAGAGAGACAAACAAAGAGACAGACAGAAGAGACAGACAGAGAGACAGACAGAAAGACAGACAAATCGACACAGGCAGCAGAGAGACAGAGAGACAGAGAAACAGAGAGACAGCGAGACTGACAGAGAGACAGCGAGACTGACAGAGAGACAGACAGAGAGACTGACAGAGAGACAGAGAAAGAGAAAGAGACAAAGAGAGAGAGACAGAGAGACAGACAGAGAGACAGAGAAAGAGAAAGAGACAGAGAAAGAGACAGAGAGAGGAAGAGAGAGAGAGAGAGAGAGCCAGAAAGAGACAAAGCGAGACAGAGAGAGACAGAGAGAGAGAGAGACAGAGAGAGACAGTCCATATTTTGGGAAATTCGGAAAGCAACATCGTGCTTAACACATAAGTGCAAGCAGCCGGAGGCAGCCGGAAGCAAATTTCATTGGCATACGGCAGCCGAGCTAAGGCGTCCTGGTGAGCCAAGCACCGCGCACTTCCCGCGAACTTCTACATCTACTCCGCTGCTAAAACGCGAACTTCTGGCCGAGTATGGAGAACATCGCGTGCAAAACTCGCACGCTCGGCTAACTCAACCCCTTCCTTCTGGCACCCGGCCTTTGTGCCAAGGAGGCGGCCACCGGATTCCAAGACGCGCGAACCACCACGCCGCAGGCGAGGCAGGACACAGCTGCGAAGCGCCCCGGCCGCAAAGAAAGGGCTGAGGCAGCGAGTTTTGCGTGCGGAAATGCTTCGCCCAGCCGGCCCGAAGGAAGTTGGAGCTGCGGAGCGAAACAGACCTAGAAGCTTGCGGGAAGCGCGGAGGGCTGCTTTGAGCGAGTTTTGCGCGTGGAAATTTTCGCCCCAGCCGGCCCAAAGATGGAGATACAAATCCAGAAGCTTGTGGGAAGTGCGCAGGGCCTGAGAAGCACGTTTCCGGCTCTTCCCAGATTTTCGCAAAATAAGGGAACAATTTCCTGCCCGGATTTTCTTGAAATCTGGGAAGGAAAGTCACTAACTCTTCCCGAATTTTCCGGAAATCCGGGAAAAGAAAGAACAGCAAGCTCGTTCCAGGATTTTTGGAGCTTTTACCAGATTTTCCGAAAATCCAGGAAGAGTTAGAAGGACAGCAAGCAGGCCAAGAGGAAAATAGCTTTGTCGGAACTTTTTTCCGGATTTCCGGCGCATTTCCCGGGAAGAATCGCAAGAGATTCGGGTTCCCTGGAATATGCGCATTTTCGGGCTTACCGAAATATTGAAAGAGAACATTTTTGTACAGTTATTCTCAATTATTACTAAACCAAGAAAATGAAAAGCAGCAAAGAGACATGACCGGATATAAAAGGAGCTATAGGTTGTTTTTTGAACTAACAGGGACACAAATGGGAAGTTAAGCAGAAATAAACAGAAAACACCAGGGAAATTACGTAGGGTTTGGGGGGGAGGAATCAGGAAGAGTGAGGGGGAGAGAGAGAGAGAGAGAGAGAGAGCGAGAGAGAGAGAGAGAGAGGTAGAGAGAGGTAGAGAGAGGTAGAGAGAGGTAGAGAGAGGTAGAGAGAGGTAGAGAGAGGTAGAGAGAGGTAGAGAGGTAGAGAGAGGAGCGAACAAAGGGGGGAAGGGAAAAGAGAGATGAAAAAGGAGAAAAAGGAGAGGCCAATGTCGGCGGAGTGAGCTGGAGGCTCTAAAGCACATATATGTATGCACATATGTATATATATATATGTGAAATTATGTGTTTTATTAGAATATATTATCAACAAACAGATTTCACTGTGCAAACCACATTCTAAATTGTCCTACTATGATTAGCATTAGATAATAGGACACTTATTTTCATGAATCGGTTTTGCGTCCGCTGCAGCGTTATGGAAGTTGCTTGCCTTCAAGGTTGGGAACGCACGGCTTTTCATGTGCGCATTGATGGGCGGCTAACAATGCGGAGACCCTTCTCTTTCATGCACTCCTCTTCATTCAATACCCTTGTGCATTTTGCCACCCGTCCGTGTCTGCAGGCTAGCAAGACGCAACCTCTGAATTTATTTTAGGCTTGCACAAATGATTGTTGCGCATTTGCCCGATTTGCAATGAATCATGATGCCCACCTCCTCTTGCCATTTACGAACACACACACATACACACGCATATGCGCGCGCACGCATGCACGTGCGCGCACATGTGCAGTGCAAGCTATTGCTCCGCTGCAGCTTGGATTCCTGCCTTGCCAGCTGGGACATCGGGCATGTCCTGTTGCGCTAGCAGGGGCAGCTCCCGTGCGACCATATCAAGTGCGGCCTCCTCAGCAATCTGCGTAGCGTCGTCTGAATCCTCCTCACGTGCGCGCGTCGCTACACTTCCACACCTGACCATTATTCCCTTCTAAGCCTCCTTCATGGGGGAAGCAACCCAATCAGGGGTTCCACGGCTTCAACCAATGGTGCGATGCTCCATGCAGCATTTGCGAGAGTACACAGCTTGCGGCCGCAGTTCGATGCGGTTCCTCCTTTTTTGGCTTAGCTTTCTGCTTCTTCTTGTGCTTGGAGGCCTTTGGTACGTTCAATGCCAAGCTTGTGAATAGCGTGAGGGCCTTGTGTGGCAAGCGGTCCTTGACGTGCTTGTTCTTTTTCTTGCTCTTTTTCAAATGCCCTGAGCTGGAAAGCTTCACCAGCAGCAACCGAAGAGCGACAACCAGGTTGATGCTCTAGCATTTATCTTGGGTTGCACAGCCCTATCAACAACTTGAAGGCAAAGGATCTCCCAAATCTTGCCTTCCACAATGTAAAACACCACTCAACTAAGTCATTGCTCCGGCAACATGAAACCTTGGCTCCGAATTGTTCTACAAACCGGGCCAAGTGGAGGTTGGCTCGCCAAGATCCCTTCAGCCAGCCGCATGAGAGCGGCACGGTGGCTTTTCTTTGCCTCACGCTCCTGCGTGGGCGCCCAAAATCCGGAGGACACCCTGGCCGGCAAACTTTTTCGGGTTGACCCAAGGTGGATCTCGAAAAATGTTTGATAGAGAGGCTGTGCATACGCGCCTAGCTACAAACAGGCAGCTTGGGAATTGTTGACCATGTGTACTGGCTCATGTCACGCGGCGGGC